>OX411749.1:3863504-4068274 GCA_948252205.1 Orthosia incerta
GTCCAGCAGTGGACGTCTTTCGGCTGATATGATGATGATGATGAATCACTCATTTATTTAAATGAACCGAGTCGATCGAAATAATTTAAAATTATCGTTTGATACACGTAATCGATTAGGCTGAATGCAATTTTTATCGATTTTGAGACGGGTGACTGGACAGCACAAAAAAAACAACACCAAAGAAATGTCATGATGCAAGGTTACATCCAATTTATAAGCAAATTTTTCCAGATATTGGCTTGTTTTTTTATGAACTATTTTATGAAAAATTGGGTACCTAAGGACGCAAATAAAATATGTATATCTTTATTTTGTCGTTTTGACTCTTTTCAGCAAGCGAAAAGGTTGTTTATGCATATATTTTTAGCACATCTAAATTGTCTACCGTTTGGAAAGGTGTAGTAATTCGTATTTTGTACACATTTTGCAGTAGACTGACGCGGTTTAACCGACCTTAACATGTAAATAAATATATTTTTTACAAACTTACTGTGTAAAATAGCTGCGTAAACTTATTTTTCTGAATAAAATCGATAGTTGAAAGTTCAAGTAAATTCCCGAGTTTCATGACGTAATTTGCAACAACCTGTCGACTCAGCTGGTATGTCATGTGTCACACGATTAATTCAATTTATTTTGGTATTTATTACAATACAGGCATAATTTAACAATGAAAACCACGCTGCATTGTCCTACAAATTACAAATACATACTGGAATACATTTCGTAAAATCATACCCTGCCAACCTTTTATGACCAAACTGTCTACGTTTCACAACAAATTGTTTATGATTCCATATGAAACAGATTTGGACGTATCAGACACAAATTTTTGACGATTCACAATGTGGTAGTTTACTGAAAATTTGTTTTTAGTCAGTCAGATAGATTAATAAAGATAAGTATGTATAATAACTGGTTTCATTGGAACGAAGTTCCTTATCGCGTGTTGCGAAAGGGGGCTAGACGGCAAAAATTGTGACGAAAAGTTGTAACGACACGTTTTGCTATAGTTGTAAGCCGTGCGGAGTGAGCGTGTTTCGTGCGTGTTCTAACCTATACGCCATACATAACGTAGATGTTGTAGTATATCTGTGGTTTGTGTCTTTGAATAAAGTCAGTTGTTGTGAAAATCTCGAGGTGTTCCATATTTTTTTTTAATTTTTTTTCTTTATTTTTTTTAGTTTCTTAACGCCAGACGTACAAAACCCTCCACTACAGGCCGACTCGAGTCGACACTACTCGAAAACCGAACCCGAGCCGCCACTAATAACGAACCGGCGATCAAATCAGAAAACCTAAAAACCTCCATATCTCGGAAACGGTTGGCGCTAGCTCAATTCTGAGTAAAAATTTGCCCCCCTGCTGCCCGCCGCTTCTGGCCGGAGAACAAGATAGGGTAACCTCCCCCCCCCCTCCTTAACTGTTGACCTTCCCCCCCGCAATTTTTTTTTACCCCATTCTAAAATATCAATATGAAAAGTATATAAAATCGTGCTACTAACCCCTACAATTCAATTCATTTGACTCAAACACTGTTCCGTTGTTGTTGAATTAGGTATTTTACCCAAGTTTGCAATATTTGTAAGTATGTGAGAACCATGTTCCTATTTATCAATTTAATCAATTTACCTGTTCATGCTTTTATTACTTTATACCTGTACGTAGTATAGTGTGTAGTGCTATTTTTGGGAGTATCGTCCTCACATATATGAATTTATTAATGTATGTACTTATGTAAATATTGTAAAACACCTATTTTAAAAAAAGAGTAAGTATGGAGTTTCTTGTGCGTTCTTCTCCATAACAAGCTACTTTTCCGAATGCACGGTAGAATCAATTTTTATTACTTGTAAATTTTAATTCATATATGTATGACGTTCAAAAGTGCCGCTTACTGGCCTAATTGAAATAAATATATTTGACTTTGACTTTGAATAAGTTTGCCTAGGCCTATCCCAACGAAGTTGGTATCATATCCCAATCTAACCGGTTGTAGCTCTATTTTACAACGAGTGACTCAAATCAAATTAAATATTTACCTATCGCTTGCTGGCTTCTGACATTCTGACGTCTGTCAAGCATCAATCTATAAATGGCAGCTGGAATCAACGCTTTTACGTGCTTTCTGAGGCACAGAAGAGACTCGGCATATAAAAATGATTTACAAAAAAATACAGCCGACTTCCAAAAAAAACACTACAAGGTGAAAAATAACTTCAATTTCGGCAGTCGGTGTTCCTGTCTTTGTTTCTTCGTTTTTTGACACCAATTTCCGATATTGAAGTGTTTTTGTTTTGGAAATCGGTTGTATTTTTAACCGACTTCCCAAAAAGGAGGAGGTTATCAATTCGACTGTATTTTTTTTAAATGTGATATAGGCTCGCGCTTGAACACCATCTCACCTGATGGTAAGTGATGATGTGGTCGACGATGGATCACGCTTGCCTAGAAGTAACCTATTCACTCTTGACTTAAAGACAGACTCCGGCAGGGAATTCCACTCCCTAGCTGTACGCATAATAAAAGTATTCTCAAAACGTTTAGTGCGTATGGGTGGGATGTCCACCCATACGCATTTTTATGTGTTTTACCTGCGTAGCAAAAAATAATCTAAATCTATGGTTTTACCTCAGAACTTTTTACTGGGTGAACCGATTTTGATGATTCTTTTTTTTACCTGCCAATGCTAGCCATGTGGTCACCAGAGTACCAGCTTTCAAATAAAAGAATCTTTAAAATCGGTTCATCTAGTGAAAAGTTCTGAGGTGATTACATAAAAAAAATATAGTCGAGTTGATAACCGCCTCCTTTATGAAATCGGTAAAAAAAATCTTGTCATCCATCCACGCACCGATGTCGGCAACGGCAAGCGTTGCTAAACCTCGAAAATCTACCCGTGAAAACATGATAATTTAGCCTCCCAGCCCCTTACGATATTAATAAAAGTAACAATTATTAAAAGGATTATTCAGTTAGTTACTTAACAATTTTCAACGCTAATTTTATTCTCATCTTAAAATACTAAAAGGCTTGACTTTTGGGATTGGCGTCTGAATTTCAGACAGTAGTTGTTTGTATAAGCCATTACTTAGATACCAGTTTACTTAACAATATCGAGTTGCTGTTTCTATTTCCATAAGTTTGTATGTAGTGATCAGCACTTGTCGTGAGGATGATTTGTTTTCTGAATCGTGATCATAGGGCTCGGTAACAATAAGTTCAATTTTACTTGCGCAAATTAAAATTTGCTCTGAGAGTTTCCTTGCGTGATCGTATGAGAAATGAAGATCAGAAAGATGACCAAAGTTACCAACATAGCCCGAAGAATTGCCAAACTTAAGTGGCAGTGGGCAAGGCACATTGCTCGCAGAATGCAAAGTCGATGGGGCCAAAAAGTTCTGGAACAGTGTTGGTACCAGCAGATGCAGCGTTGCAAGGCCTCCATATGGTGGACGGATACCTGGTGAAAACAAGACGCACAGGACTAGTCAATGTGTTGACTCTTGGGGGAGGCCTTCTTATGTCCAGCAATCTTCTGTACTAGCCAGCATGTAATGTTAGGATAACAAAATGAGTAGTTTCACCATGAACAAACAGTATATAAACACGAGTACTTAAATTACACAACCTGACAGACTACTTTCTCATAAGCGTGATTACTTGAATTGTTGCCACTACTCGTTTTAAAGATAAGATAAAGATTTTTTATCCCATCATTCGAAAAGAGGCGAAGGGTTCCTCGATAAGTGGGAGCAAAATGAGTCAGTCCGGCGCACTTAATAACAGTGATGAAATGACTTTTGAATTCGGAACACTATTTAATTAAAAAGTTTGGACGCAATTCGCTTCGATAAAGTCCTGGACGGTAATAAAAAAGCGCGCCTGCCGACGCGGCATTGGTTAACCCATTAACCATAACTGCACGGCACGTGTGTGAGTACTATGTACCCAACTGTAAATCTAACATTTACTGTACCTGTGTGTCGTTCGTTGACTTGTGTGTGCCCTGGCAGTTGAGTGTGTCATGCTCTCTCAAATGTCTCTCTGATGGTGGCGCGTGTGTTGGATCATCCGGTTCGCTTCATGATGGTTGAGCTGGGTGGTGCCATTCATGCGTCATGTTCGTGAACGGACGCCGTCAGTTGGGATTGGTCATAACTTAACTGCTTCGGATGTTAATGCTTTTCTAGCATCTATTATATAACTGCACAGTACATGTGTGAGTACTTTTATTACTTTATGCCAGTACGTAGTTTGTGTGTAGTGCTATTCTGGGTGCATTGTCCTCACATATATGAATTTATTAATATATGTACAAGTAACTAAATATTGTAAAAAAACATTTTCTTTAAAAGAGTAAGTATGGAGTTTCTTGTGCATTCTTCTCCATAACAAGCTACTTTCCGAATGCACGGTAGAATCAACTTTTATAACTTGTAAATTTTAATGTACCCAACGTTCAAAAGTGCCGCTTGGTGGCCTACTTGAAATAAAATATCTTTGTCTTTGTCTAACCAAATAAAATAAAAAATACGCGGGCACATCTTATTCGTATTTTAATAAAATATTTCAGACAATTTTAGTTTGGATCACACAAATTGAATAAAAGATGAGTTTTGCTGTTAGTGCAAAATTAAAAGCAGAAACTGTCATAAACATTTAACTACCAAACAAATCGAGAGAGGATGGAAATCCAGTGGTGTCGCGGAAGGATAGGTATATCGAGGACTCGATCGAAAATAAATTACGTCCTTCCTCAGTTGATCCATCCATTCATCCTTTGTCGCCGCGCCCATCCAATTCAAAACAACGTGAAATATCACCATTGACTTTTGTTTTGCATACAGTCCTCAAAAAGCACTCGCAGCTGGTCTATGATTCGGATTTACTGAAAGACAAACGAAGAAAGGGTACTGTGTGCAGGACAGAATCTTTCCGTTCAAGTCTGGCCCGCAAGTTTTTCGGTTACCTAGGGGATTATCTTTATAATATTATTAACAGCAGTCAAAATATATACCCTTTACCTAAGCCCAGTTGTAAGCAGAAAGTGACTGAATAATTGAAAACCCTTTGCTATGATGACACGGAGAAACTGCTTCACGTAATTCAATAAATTCCATCACCCTTCTACGTCTTTTTTGAGAAATTCGATATTGTATGCTCTCATGGTTCCAAAATTCCTGATTCAAATTTTAAGCATATTTGCCACAATTCACCTACACCAACACATTCACCTACACCTTAACCACAATACATCCACTCATTCACCAAAACTCACCTACACGTTTTACACCTTTCAATTGCACATTCACCACCATTCACCCACATTTTCACCATAATTCACCTGCATATTTACCACAATCTACATACACATTCACCACCATTCACCACACACCTCCTTACTGCTTTTGTTGTTACTTTTATTTTTTCCTTTATTTTTATTTTTTTGTTATATTTTTTTTAGTGGCAATATATGGTACCTGCCTGTTAATTTGCATGAAGCCACTAAGTGGGGCCTGGTGACCTGTAACACAGGTTCTAACTAAACCTACATCAGGCACCAGCTCTCACAATGTGAATTTATACATTTACAAACTGATTAGTGCTAAAACCATTGTGAGAGAAAATAAATGAACTTATTATATTATTATTATTGACTCAACATGATTATCAACCAGATTCTGAAGTTATTACGAATACCCTAGTGATCCACCAACCCGCCACCGATCCACCAACCCGCACTGGGCCCGCGTGGTGGATTATGGCCCATCCCCTCTCACAGAGAAGAGGCCTGTGGCCTGTGGGAACATTAATAGGCTGATGATGTGAAGTGATAAATAAGTACAACATTTTCTGTTCCCAATAAACTAAACAATAAACTTCCAAAATTGCGAAAACGCGACGAATTGACTGACTTAATAAGGACTTGGTAAGATGTGGTCTAAAACCGGGCACAATGTAAAGAATGGAGGGACGCCTTTGACCAGCCATGGGACAGTTAAAATATTAATGTAAATTTGTATTTACTTCTCTTATTTATTTTTCTCATAGAGAGGGATGAAAAGCAGAGTGTGCCACACGGTTCCAACATTATTTAACCTCGAGCAACGTACTTTGAATCCCTCGCTACGCTTAGGATTCTACTCTAGAATCATTCGCTTCGTTCTGGATTCAAACAATCCCTCTCGCCCGCAATACATTATGTTTGTCCCTTGTAACACAATGTACTATTCGAGAAAACTAAAAGTCCTTATAACGGATCTAAAAAATCGATATGATGATCGTTTGAGCGAACGGCATTTGACGTTGAATATGGAACTCCATGTAGGGATGGACGATGTACATAGGTAGCATATTATTTGCTTAATCCGTTTGCGCTTGAAAGCCGCTGCGTATAACCAAACCTTTAGGAATCCCATTCAAAGCTCTTTAGTCCGAATTCCGAATCGAGGAGACTTTATTTGTGCATGTCTCATCAATCATCGTAACAGAATGCTAGGAACTCATTTTCGCTTTTCCATCTGTATTAAGAACTTATTCTGGTAGAATATTCTCAGAATCGGGATGATTCTTGGGTAAAAAATAAATAGGTATTATCAAAAAATATTAGACACGTATTTTTTGCTTTATCAAATCAATAAAAAATTACAAAGATAAAGCGCGTCAAAGTTAGGAGTGGGAGCTTGTGACGTCATCTGTACATATAAAATGTACCAAAGCGTGACGTTAACGCGAAAATTTTAACGCTCTGTATCGTAGTCTTTTTTGTTCCCATGACAAAAGTATAATACATGTCCATTTTTTGGTAATGTGTTTATCAGTCTATGTATGTGTGTATGTATGTTTTGTTCCTATGTGGCGTTCTAGAAACCAATCGTGTTGGCCGATTTAAATAATTCTTACGTCACTCAATTCGTCTTAACCTTGCGAGTGTCACTAGAAAATAGAGTCACATTAAAACAAAATAGAAAACTGGCCAAGTGCGAGTCGGACTCGCGCACTAAGGGTTCCGCACCATTATCGCAAAAACGGCAAAAAAATCACGTTTGTTATATGGGAGCTCCCCTTAATTTATTTTATTTTAATTATTATAATTTTTTGAAATGAATATACAACTAAATATTCTGTGAATATTTTAAGCGTCTACCTGTTGCCGTTATTAATATCGAGCAAAAAACGGCAAAAAAATCACGTTGTCGTTCACGTTTGTTGTATGGGAGCCCCCCTTATATATTAATTTTATTCTGTTTTTAGTATTTGTTGTTATGGCGGCAATAGAAATACATCATCTGTGAAAAACAACTGTCTAGCTATCACGGTTCATGAGATACAGCCTGGTGACAGACGGACAGACAGACAGACAGACAGACAGACGGATCGTGAAGTCTTAGTAATAGGGTCCCGTTTTTACCCTTTGGTTTCGGAACCCTAGAAAATGGTGGATTTTGGGCGCCATATTTTGGGGGCCCAATATTTTTTTTGTTCCGAACCCAACGTGGTAATGATGGGTTATAAGAGATGATTTTATAAATTTAAAACACTTTTATGTTTAAATGTACCTAATTCGATTATTTTTTTTCGATTTAAGTACATTTAAACATTGTACATTTAAATATTGTTAACTAAAAAATAATCAATAAAAAAAGTTCATTAAAAAAATCAAAACCCGACTGCTTCAGGAGCGAAATAACTTTTTGTTTTTTTTTTTAATTTTAAGTAATTTATCTGGCGGACTAAATAGATGTTTTAATCATCATCCCTATTTCGTACAGTTGTGATATATGTACACAAAAGTTCCACCACGACAGCTTTATTAAAAAATTGGATACAATTTACAAAAGTTTTCATAGCCCCAATCCAGGTTTCTTTTTAATGCAAATTCTCTAAAGTAAGTCAGTTTTTTAATTTCACTGCCAATCTGACATATCTATTGGTGCTCGGTTTTAGTAGCTGCTTTAATCTGTATGCCGACTTACAAAACCTTTTGCAGTCTAACGTATGTTTATTTATTTAAAAATCACAAAATCCACAGCTCTTACAAAACGTATTATTAAGAGCTAAACACACTTATTGTAATACTATTACAGCCAATTACGGAATTCATCATCATCAGCCTTTTAATGTTCCCACAGCTGAGACACAGGCCTCCTCTATGTAAGAGAGGGAATGGGCCTTAATCCACCACGCGGACCCAGTGCGGGTTGGTGGATTTCACATCCCTGTGAATGTTTGGTTCTAGGACATGTCAGTTTCCTCACGATGTTTTCCTTCACCGTTTTTAGAGCAGTGGTGATGAAATATTTTATACAAAGTAAAGCGCCTGCCTGGGTTCGAACTTACGACCTACGAAACGTAAGTCGGGGCCGTTACCACTGGGCCACCACTGCTCTCCCATTACGGATTTGCAATTTATTAACATTACAAAAAAATGTAACAGAAATTTAGAACAACAAAACATAATATTTTAAGACTCATGTGAAGTGTGCAAAAGGAGTTGTGTGAGTGTGTTTGTTGTGTGTATTGTTGCTGTCGAAGATTGCAGAAATTTATAATAGTTATGTAGATATTGCTTTTGTAGGTAAAAGTCACAAATACACAAAGATTTATGCATAACTGTCGAAATTTGTATGTACTATAACAGGGATGGCGACCTATGGCGCATGCCTGTGGTGGCACACGACAAAATATTTTGGGCACTTTAAAATGAGGTTATTTAGCATCTAGGTAATTTGCAACAGCAGAAATGACACCAACTCCTACTTTTATTTAAATACAACATAAAACTGTAATTAAATATTAGGATTTCTGTAAGAATTTCTGGGTGCATAAAGAATTGATTAATTCAAAGAATTTAGAGTTTTATTGTTTGTCAATTAAGACAAAGTCAAAATTCTTTGGTGGTACTTCATTATCACATACAAAAAATATTTAATTTAAATGGCACGTTTCCTAATAAAGGTTCGTTATCCCTGTACTATAGGCACCTGTGTGGAAAACATGTGTGATTTTTTATTTTAAGTTATAAACGAAGAGTTAGGTTCCGTGTGCGGCAATGAAACCTATGTCCAGTAGCTTAAGAAGCGAAACAGCCTCTTAACCTCTACCAAAACTTGTTATCAACCAAATTTTTTTTTCCTGAGTCTGTCCACAAATAAATGAATGAGATGAACCCATGTCGTGGTGGCCCAGTCGCTAAGATCTCGCCTCTCGTGCTTGAGGTCGTGGGTTCAAATCCGGGCAGGTACCAATGTGACTTTTTCTAATTCATATGACCTTTCTAAGTTTATCTTGAACATTTCAGGCAACGCTGAAGTGAGCAAACCTGGACTTATACAGTTAATGTAAGTCTGACATAGCCAAGTCAGCTCTGTGGGGTGTCCAGGGGCAGCTTAGTTATTAAACACGCAAAAAGAAGGTGACCAGGGTTGTACTAAATATGGCTTAGTAGTAGCCTTGCCAATTAACCAGTCTCTAAAATATAGACAAATGGCCGACTGATCATAAAGTTGAAATAAAAAAACTTTTAACAAAAAATAAAACCGACTTCAAAAAAGTTTTTATTTTTCTCTTTTTAGTGATACATAATGGAAAAGTTCTATAGTAAGGTACCTAAAACGTCCACAGTGATGCCAGAATAGGTAACCCAAATAACATGTAACTTGGACATAACCGGTGGAATGAGAGTGTACCAGTGTGAACTGTACACAGATGTGTACCCATTTAGAGCTTACTGGCGTGATGGTTTGTTATGAAATGGTGTGAACAATAAACAGACATACGATTGCAACAATCCCGAGAGATTTGCCATCATTTATTGAAGAGTTCTGTTGTATATCTCCGAAGTTCTTCATCAGATCTTTACCAAATTATGCCCGAACATATATAAAAAAATATAAACATCCAAATTGAGAACCTCCTCCTTTTTGGGAAGTCGGTTAAAAAGAAAAGAAAGAAAGAAAAATGTCTTTATTGGCATTAAAAACAAAAACAGCTTAAAATTAAACAAAATAAATAATTTAAACTATTAATGCCAAAAGGGCCTCAGCACAGCATAATTCCAAATGGTAATACAGGGTGGTATGGTTTAAATCACCTGACGCTGATTTCCAGCTGCAGCCCATGAGTGCCATACGCTCGAAAACACCAACAAACGTTTATAAAATACTGGAATTTATGTAATAAAACCACCTACAACAGTGACCCACATAGCTCCAGTTCTACGACTTGACTTATGACTCAGATAGTTGCTATTCCTGGCACGCACTATTACTACAGGTAGCAAATTACATATCTATAGCAGATTGTGAGATATGGTTACAAAACATAGCTGTTGAAGGCTAAATTCTAGCAGAATGTATAATAGGCGTACTTAAAATTATTTATTAGTCTGGCAGGTAGATTAATAAAAAATAAGTACAAAAACTAAAAACCCAACTGTTTCATACTTTTTAGAGCGTGATTTTTTAGTAGTCGGGTATTAGTTTTTGAAATTATATAGTACTAGCTGTCCCACGCGGCTTCGCTCCCGTCAACTGGCTGCTTCCCTACCCTACCCTACATACATGAATGTTGCGTAACTTTAATCGCTTACGCAGCGCACGCAACGGAAGCTTTCAAAAAGGAATATTATTTGCCCGTTTCTGCAACATTTTTCATTTATGCTCCGCTCCTATTGGTCGTAGCGTGATGTTATATAGCCTATAACCTTCCTCGATAAATGGACTATCCAACACAAAAAGAATTTTTCAATTCCAACCATTAGAGAAAGCAAACAACATTTACCGTCTTATTAATAAACGTGGACTAAGCTAAGAATAACTTTATTCCAAGCATTAGGTTGGTACTAAAAAAAATCTGTATTAATAAACACGGAATAAGGAGGGATTATACTAATCTGACACTAGTCTCGGACTAAAAGTTAAACCATGGTGCCAGCTAGTTTAAGGTCGGAATAAGAGTAGTGTAACTATGGTAACCACATTTTTTTTAATTTTTTTGCATCGCCCTACTCGGGCAGGCTAAGGTCTTAGACCATACCGCCTCGTGTTCAGTGCATAATATCCTTCTTGAATTCTTTAGTATGCATTAGAATGCGGATGCAACAGATTCTAATGTTTTTTGGAGTATTTGGCAGCAAATTGTATCAAATCAGCCTTCCCAGTAAGCTTTGCGGGAGGTAGTTAATACTACAGTAAAATTCTCCGCTCCACTATCCCGAGATCGCTTCTGTCAATGCTTTCACAGATTGACCAGTTGCGTAGACAGTTGAGACATAAAACTACAACAATTTAATATCACAATATCCACTAGGAATCAATTTGCAAATAATATTAACAGCCGCTGAACTACACTCGAAAAAATCCCGCCAAAAACTCTCGAAACCACAATTATTACATAGACTCTGATTTTTTATTTCGTAGATGTGGAACATTAAAAAAAATAAGGTCATTGGCAGCTGTTTAGCTTTAGTCAACGAAATTACAAATTAATTAATCATTATTTTATGTAATTATTACGTTTAAAAAAGGTAACACGATAATTTGAAAAGGAGGGATCCTTCACCTTTACTGTCAAATCTCTATGGCAGATGTCATTTTTTGTTTTTTTTTCTACATAATGTCTTCAACTTGCTTATTTTTCATTCACTAGTTCATTCCTTTTACTTTTAAATTCAACTGGGTTGCCAGAGCTTACGCGTAAATCCAAGACTAAGAAATGAATAGTTAGTCCGAGGTTATTCCATGTTTATTAATAACATTGCTAGATCTATGTTAATCCTTAGTTACTCCGGGATTAGCTAGTCCAAGAGTAACTTTGGAGTAAGCTGGTAATACGTCATTTTTATTAATAAGACTGTAACAGTCTTATTAGTAAAAATGGCGTATTCCCAGCTTACTCCGAAGTTAATCTTGGACTAGCTAATCCCGGAGTAAGTAAGGATTAACATAGGTTTAGCAATGTTATTAATAAACATGGAATAACCTCGGACTAACTATTCATTTGTTACTCTTGGATTTACGCGTAAGCTATGGCAACCCAATTCAATTTAAAAGTAAAAAGAGTGAACCAGTGAATGAAACCAAAAAATTTGATGACATAAAGTAGAAAAAGAAAGAAAAATAGCTGACAAAGTGACATCTGTCATACTTAAATCGCATATATTAAAATATTATAAATGCGAAAGGAACTCTGTCTGTCTGTCTATTACCATTTCAAGCTTAAACCGCTGAACTGATTTCGGATGGCGTTAGTCATTGAGATATTATGTATTACATAATTACCTCAATGGAGTTAGTTTGGGACCCTGGGAAGGACATACGATAGTTTTTATCCAATGTAATGGTGGCAAGGAAGGTAGAAATTTGTATGGTGAACTAATAATTTCTGAAGTAAGGCTATTAGGAGTACTAATGCTATGCAGACGAAGTCACGGGCAACAGCTAGTATTTAATATTCGGAGTGGTTTGATACATCTGATGACGAATGTATCTCTCATACTAATGTTAGTAAAATACCTAAGTATTAAACATATCTTCATGCTAGTGCAAATAGTGCGAATAGTGTTTCCTGTCTACACTATTACTATACATCAAATCACAACGAACAAAATGTCAATCAAAAATAATAAATGTAGTCGCCATGGATACACTTTTAATCCAACCTTACTCCGACCTTAAACTAGCTAGCACCATGGAATAACTTTTAGTCCAAGACTAGAGTCAGATTAGTATAATCTCTCCTTATTCCGTGTTTATTAATACGGAAATTTGTTAGTACCAACCTAATGCTTGTAATAAAGTTAATCTTACCTTAGTCCACGTTTATTAATAAGACGGCTAGAGATTAGCGCGTTCAAACAAACAAATAAACTCTTCAGCTTTATAATATTAGTAAAGATTTTGTGGTTTTTGCAGAGCCTGAGGGAACAAATGAACATAAACGCATACATTCATACATATATACTTACATAACGATCAACAAACACTTTTGCGATGCCGTAGTTGAGTAAAAAATTAGTTTTCATGACTTTGACGGGATATGTCTCGCAAACGGTTCGCTTGACAAAAATATGATGTACCAAACTCTTTTCATTTTAAAATCTCTGTTCGATGATACTACTCAAGATGAGGTAAGATGAAACATTTTTTTTGTATTTAACATCGCGCCCCCTATAGGGCGCCACATTCAATTTAATGTGACGTCGCATACCCTATAACCAGTGGACAAACAAGACGCTTCAAACGACACCTCAATTTTTCAAATTATGACAAGGACTTTAAAAGTTATGAGGGAATAGATGATCATAGATACATAAATACACACTTGCCGGTCAATTATTATAGTTGGGAATAGGCTAGGCAGATACAAGAAACGGACTAAGAGAAGAAGAAAATACCAGGATTATTCTAAATATGGTGCAGTAGTAGCCTTGCCAATAAACCAGTCTCTAAATTATAGAAAAATGGCCGACTGATCATAAAGCTTACCCACATAGCTCCAGTTCCACGAGTAACGTAGACAGTTTATATTCCTGACACGCACTATTAATACAGGTAGGAAGACAAATGACTAAGATTCTATAGCTGATTGAAAGATGATTACGATACACGCCTACACACTGTTGAAGGCGTCATTCCAGCGGAATGTATAATAGGTTGTCGAATAATTATTGTTTAGCACATTATTCGAATAGAGCTAAAACAAGGACTAAAAAAAGAACAGGGAAACAGGGACTAAAATAGTTCATTAATCCCTAGGGACTACACAGCTGTTGAAGGCGTCATTCAAGCAGACTGTAAAAATAAAGAAAACTCTTTACTGCCTTGTTGGTATAGAAATCACAATCGCCACTGCTGAGCTTGAGGTCCTGGGTTCGGTTCCCGATTCGAGCGAAGTGTTATTGGGATTTTCCATCTGGAATTTCTTAGTACCAGCCCGTGGTTAGGAATTGTGCCTGGCTGATGGCAGTAGGCTGCCTATAATTCTTACATAGGACTTAAAAATAACTGGCGAATTGGGGGTTCTATAGGAGCAACTCTACCTAAACTTTGGCAAATGTAGACGTGATGATGTTATTTTACTTTAAAAGGTTTTTTTTTGTCATGATTGATAGACTCGCATTTGACCACCATGATATAATGATAATGATAAATGATTTTATTTCTGTAAGTTGGTCTGTACAAACACATATACATGTCGATCATATTTTTTTTAAAGTAGATGAGGTCGGCGTTTCCTATCTGACCACTCTGAGAAGAAAGGCCGAAAATAAACTCAGAGGTCACAGTCTCTTTTAAAGTCCAGACAAATACTTGGTTAGATCATGTAGATTGATCCGTAGAAATAAGTTTTTCTTGAAAATGTGTATAATTTTATGGTGTACAATAAAGTATATTCTATTCTATTCTATTCTATTCTATTGATGTCTGAAATGGTATTTTGAGAAAAGAAACAGCCAGATTGGGTGGACCTGTCCAGTCAGTGCACGCATTTGTCAATAACCGTGCAGCTCTACTCAGAATTTAAGGAGCTCAACTATTCGACGAACAATACCAAAGAAAGGATATTCGTGTAGGCTGCATAAATTACTGAAAGTGCCAGACCATAAACCAAAAAAAAAACAAAATTCAGGAGGCAAAATATAAAAAAAAATGGAGCAGCTCAATCCCAAGCCTTTTTGTCCTCGACGTAATTTTTTACGGTATAAACCGCCTTCTGGCACAACTTACATTTAACCAAAGATTTGAACTTATTAAGGCTTAGATCTTGTTTGTGGCTTGGAAGCTTATTATAAAAGCGTTGACATCTAAACGAGCCACCTATTTTCTTGAGCCTTGTTGTAGGTGCTACAAAGTGTTTTATATAGTGATAGAGCTAACATATTCACTCTAGACTTACATACCCCCAGATTGTAGCTATCAGGAAACACAGACTCTGGCAGGGAATTCCATTCCTTAACTGTACGCACAATGAAAGTAAATCTTTGTCTATAAAACAAAGTAGTGTTAATAACACAATTTATAACTCGAGAACAGCTGGATCGAATTTCATGTACTGTGATTTGTTGTATTTATCTCCGCCCCGAATAACAGAATAACTATTAAAATATCGGTAATATTAACGAGAACAAAATTATGACGAAAATACATTTTCCCATACGTTTTGCGAACACAGCGCCATCTCTAATACATGACAGAAACAAACCACGGACTAAAATGAACATAGTTTTGTATACTCGTTCCGATAATGCCAGTAGATGGCATTGTCGATTATTCTAAAATTCAAAACAAAGATGGGTTAGTTACACCATTTTCCATACATTTGTTTGAGGTGTTGTTAGTGGGTTTGTTTACCAGAAAGAGAGAAAAAGAAAGAAATAAAATAATTTTATTTGTGACCCACACCGGAGACGAGAAATAAGCAAATTAAACAATCATTAAAAAATAAAACCCCGTGCGAGACCAAAAAGGCTCCTATCTCAGCATGCGCAGCGATATTCAAAGCTGTGTTGGTATTTTGATAAGGCCCACTGTTGATACAACAGAAACACTCACGGAAACAGAAAAGACTTAAAAATAAAATAAAATAAATAAAGGATAGTATTTAAAGGAGCGAAAATAAATTCAAATTAAAGGTGTAAAAAATACTGAATATGGCTTACTGAAATACTTAGTGGGCGACAAACAGTGGGTGAATAATACAAGTGTTTAAAACAGCGACTTGAAAATAAAAGTTAGTCGACGGAGCCTCGCTGCGCAGGGCTCCTTTTTGTATCTGCAGGATCTTAGTAGAGCCCTAAATTCGCTCTTGGACTAATTCGTTGAAAACACGAATACTCGTACATCCGAACTCGCGCGTTGCACAACAATGCAAGCATTCTACAAGAATTAATTCTTTCTCTTTAGAACTCGAATTTACCTTACAGCAGTTTTGGGTTTCTGCGAACCTTTTTCAATGTTAATCTCTTGTCAACGAGCCTAATATATAATTGTTGGAAATTGGTCGATTATTCGCAGATTAAAATTAATATTATGATTTTATAGGCTTATATTACGATAAAAAGATAATAGGGGTCGGTGATAAATATGTTTATTTAGATCAATTATTTAATTATCAAGATTAAATAAAATTAGGATTTTACAACCTTTTAAAATTAATTACATTATAAAACTTGACACAATTATCAAACATAGTTTTTTTTTGTATTTATGTAAATAAAATAAAAAAAAGCAAACTGTTACTGACCTGCGAATCGAACCTTCCTCGCGCGCATTAATGTTGACTGTACCCTGTACTTAGTACTTACCAAGGTCAGTTTCTAGATAGGTTTGTGTTTAATTTGAAGCGGCTGGGGTAGTGTTCGCGCCAGGGTAAGCAACACTAACCAAGGTCAGTCTTTGGATGGGTGACCATCACCACAAAAATTTTGATCACCCATCCTAAAGTCACCCCGCTAGGTTAAACAACATCTACTTAGGTCACCTATCCAAAAAAAAAGCGAACCAGAAAAAAGTGGTCACCCATCCCAAGACTGACCTTGGTGAGTGTTGCTTAACCTGTGTGGCGTCACCTATCCAAAAACAAACAAACCCAAAAAACGTGGTCACCCATCCAAACACTGACCTTGGTAAGTGCTGCGTACCCTGGCAGGGTCACCTATCCAAAAACAAGCAAAACAAAAAAAAAACGTGGTTACCCATCCAAAAATCGTCCTTGGTAAGGTTTGCATAACTTGGTGGCTACACCAAACCAGCCGCTCAAGATAAAATGGTCAAGAAGTTATAGTAGTGAAATAAGTGAATGAATACCAGCTAGGGTAGCCAACCGTAATAAATTTATGCCAATTATTTTATGTAACAAGCGATTACATAAATTCTCGATGATGAAGTGTTGAGAAACCCGCTAACAACTGAGGGCTTGGCAATTTGTGACAAATTGTCAGTTAATTTGAGATGTGACGTCAACTTCAGAAACTGGCCCTTAGTATAATAGTCGCCCATTCAGTATATTTTTCGCTCAGTTAATAATTTCCCATAAATAAATAACAAACAAAATAGTATTAACTCAGAAGGTAAGTCAAAGTATGAAAAATCATGTGTAAGTATAAAACAAATATATAAATAAAACTATTGTTGGCATGAGGTTTGATTTATCAAACTCATTTAAGTCCTTGGCTGGACAGAATATTTCACATTTATTCTTAATTTACAATCAATGGGACATGACATGTACAGAATGTCATATTCAAATATTTGTTGATTGGATACGTCAGTCATGTATTCATGCTAAACGAGGTTTCACTATTGTGATAAAATGTACTACGTTAAATACCACAATGGTTTTCACCTGTAAAGCTAATTGTTTATTTTATATTAAGTTTATTTTGTGAGTTTAAAATGTAGATTGTTCTTTCTTGTTACATAAATATATAAATCGCCAGCCCACTTGGTTTTCCTCGATCAATACTAAATGTACGACCGACGTTCAGGACGCTCAATGAGTTTTCTATCTGGGGTGTTATTATTCCGCGCAGGTACAGGGGATATTGTTAAATTAATGAAAGACTTATCTAAATCAGGGTGTACGAGCAAACCCGTACATTTTGTATTGTTAAGTAATAATGCTGACGCTTGCACTCACGATGCGGTGCATCGCGTTCATTTATAAACTAATTACTTTAGTGCCAATAAATCCGTGTAATAGTAAACATCGTTTTACTTAATCAATTCCCTAACCTGGGTCGCGGCGCGGTACTCATAACATTAACTAACTAAGGTGTAAGGTGAACACTGTACATCTTTATGGTCCTTCGAGCCAACGAGCGGGATCATTAACGCGAATAATCAGTGGACATTGAGTCAATTCGTGTGAGTGGTTCCATATCAGCAGCAGCTGTGGAGTTGCAGTTCAGGGAGTAAACAGCAGCCTTGAGCGCAATCAACATACCCACCATACAGCAGAATCAAAGTAAGATCTTTCCTTTTTATTGCTTGACCTAACAATATGAGCCAAACAATGGAGGATCTTCTGGCCAACCAGAAACGAATCATGGTGGCCATGAACCAACTTTTATCAAACTTTAAGAAAGATGGTTAGGAACGCAAAACTCCTGACTACATCAAACGTAAATTGGAAACTTTAGACTCCTACTGGCAGGAGTTTCAATCTAATCACGATCAGTTAAACCCATTTGGCAACAAATCGATTGAGTATTTTGCATTGAATCACTATCAACAAACTCAGGGTATCTATCTTTCAACGCGTGAATTTATCAAAAGTGTAGGAACTCCGTCTATTTTAAAACCCGCAACATCATTAGCCGGCACGATCAGGGCCGGCGTGGACGAGACCCTTAAGAACAGGAATCCCGATGACAGCGAGGTTACGACCTTTCTTGAAACGCCCAAATTCAAGTCTCAGGGCACCAACAGCAAGTTGGACGAATTACTGAAGAAGCAGACCATCAATTATAAGGCTTTCTATCGAACTGTGGCGAACATCAACATCGATGCCATAACTGAGAAATGGGAGTTTCAAGATACGTTGAAAACATTGGAAGCGAGGTGGTCGGCCATTGACACGCTTCACTGGGAGTTGGAAGGTGAACTCGACGGGCAAGATGATTCGTATGAGGACAAGTTTACCTCGTATGAAATGACGTACAACAACATGAAGAAGTCTCTGAACAGTAAATTGTGGTCTGTATCACACCGAGAACATTCTACACCAAAGATGGAAGTGCCTACGTTTAATGGCCATTATCAACACTGGGTATCCTTTAAAGACTTATTCACGGAGGCTATCCACAACAATCCGTCGCTCTCTCAAGCTCAAAAGATGCAGTACCTTAAAGCTAAACTGAAAGGGGAAGCCGAAGGTTTAATACACCATCTTCAGATCAGCTCTGAAAACTATTCAACGTGTTGGGAAATCCTTAATCATAGGTATAACAACAAACTGCTTATATTCACCTCACATATGAATACTCTAACCAACCTTCCGGTCATGCAACAACCTTCAGTCTTTCATGTGAAACGCATCCACGATATAACTATCGAATGTGTCAACGCTATAAAGAACATGGGAGCAGACGTAAGCACATGGGACCCCATAATTTGCTATTTGATGTCGAATAAATTAGAGGCTAACACGCATTCCGAATACATCGCATCTCTTAAGCAACCTCGTGAACTGCCCATTTTATCAGACTTTTTGGACTTCCTGGAAGCCAAGTTCACGAGTATGGAGTCATCGCGGCGTAAACAAGATCAGAAATCTCCAAATTCCAACGCAAAATTAGCTAAAGATAACAATTTTAACAACAAAAATATCAATCGTTATTCGAAACAATCCTATTCGAGCAACAAAAACGTGTCGAAATCGAACGGAAAATTTCACAAAACACGAACTTGCCCATTATGCGAAAATGGTCATGGATTATTCCATTGTGAACAATATATTGGATTGTCCCCAATCGACAAAAAACAATTTGTCGTTGACAACAAGCTATGCGAAAATTGTCTTTTTAGTCATAATGGCAAGGCATGCATTTCAACAAAACGGTGCCATGAGTGCGACGGAAGTCATAACACGATACCTACTTCACGATGCGTTTGCGCAATCCGCAAATGCATTGCCTAACCAAGCAATACCTAAAGCTGGAAATGCACGTACTTTGCCTGAGCAAACTCAGCAGCTTAGCACTCACATGGCTCAACAACGTGATTTACCGGAAACATTATTGTCCACAGCCATGATTAAGGTCCAAAAACGTGATGGATCTTATCTTAACATGCGAGCTCTGATTGATCAGGGTTCCCAAACTTCACTCATTACCGAAAATGCCGCACAACAATTGGGACTGTCCCGTCAAAGATGCAAGGGCGTAATAACCGGTATAGGAGACAGGGATAATGCCTGTAAGGGAGTTATAAACATTAACTGCTCATCAAGAAGAGAATCTTACTCTTTTAACACAGATGTTTTCATCATGAAAACTTTAACAAAAAATCTGCCAACTTATACCTTTGCTAAGCCCACGTGGTCTTATTTAGAAAACATAGAACTTGCAGATCCTGACTTTTACGTCAGTCGTCCGATAGATATTTTATTTGGCGCTGACATATATTCAAACATCATTATGGAGGGTATCTGCAGAGTTGAACAAACAACACCCATTGCTCAACAGACTCGGCTTGGGTGGATTCTGTGCGGTAACGTAAACATACTGCAATGCAATGTCGTACAGTTTGATATTGACCAGTTGCAAAAATTTTGGGAAACGGAGGAAATTGCAGAGTCTACTTCGCTTTCATCAGATGATCAAGAGTGTATGCAATTTTACAGCTCAACAACAAACCGATTGCTAGATGGAAGATATGTAGTGAGGCTCCCGCTGAAAACAAATTTAGAAGAACAATTGGGTAACTCGAAATCAAAGGCCATAGCACAATTTGGTCATTTGGAACGTAAATTAATTAAAAAAGAAAACATCGCAAAAGAGTATAAAACATTCATACACGAGTACCTAGCGTTAGGACATATGAAACCAGCTATTTGTAACTCGAAACTCGAATGTTTCCTGCCGCATCATTGTGTGCTACGTGATGACTCTACAACTACGTCACTTCGAGTCGTTTTTAACGCCTCATCAAAAACATCAAGTGGCCAAAGTTTAAATGATTTGATGCAAAGGGGCCCAAATCTGCAACGGGACCTTCAGTCATTAATACTTAAATGGAGGCAGTATCAATTTGCCTTCACCGCGGACATCGAAAAGATGTTCCGCCAAATTTTGGTCCATAAGAAAGATCAGAGCCTGCAAAAAATAGTTTGGAGAGATAGTCCCCGAGATAAACTACAAGAATATCAGCTGACCACGGTCACGTATGGGACTAAAGCGGCTCCTTTCCTCGCAATGATGACGTTAAAACAGCTGGCGAACGATGAACGCTCCGAATATCAAGAAGCATCTAAAGTCCTCGAAGAGTCGTTCTACATGGATGACCTTCTCCATGGTACTCACAGCGTATCAGCAGCACGCCAACTTCAACAAGATTTAATTGAACTGCTGAAACGCGGGGGATTCAATTTAAGAAAATGGGCTTCTAATGATCCGCATTTACTGCACGATGAAGTCCCATGCCAACAACAAAGCAAAAGCTTTCGACAGCCGGAGTCTACTAAAACATTAGGACTACGCTGGAATCCTATCAAGGATAACTTTACATTTGAGCCAAAAATTGATTCAACAGTCAACAAGGCTACAAAAAGATCTGTGCTATCCGATATCTCCAAGTTCTTTGACCCTTTGGGGTGGCTCACACCTACAACAACAAAACTCAAAATTTTATTTCAACGAATTTGGACTTCACAAATTCAGTGGGATGAGCAGATACCTGAGGAAATTTTTGATGAATGGAATAAACTTAAGGCGGATATCGATCAAATAAGTCAAGCTCAAATACCAAGATGGTTGGGCACAAAACCCGAGCGAAGAGTCGAGTTACATGGTTTCTGTGACTCGTCAACAAAAGCATACGCATGCGTTATTTACTGTAAAGTTTATAACGAACAAACAAGCATCATCTTGGTGGCCGGAAAATCAAAAATAATCCCGGCTAACAAAAACATATCGTTGCCACGATTGGAGCTTTGCGGCGCTCATTTATTAGCAAAACTCATGGCTAAGGTCAAGGCTTCTTTAACTGACTACAACATTGTTATTTATGGCTGGATTGACTCCACAGCAGTACTGGGGTGGCTGCAAGGAGATCCAGGACGTTGGCAAACCTTTGTTGCCAACAGAACACGATTTATAACTGAAATCATGCCTTCTACCTGCTGGCGGTATGTCAAATCTGCCGAAAATCCTGCAGACTGCGCAAGTAGAGGCTTATCGATGTCGCAGTTGATTCAACATCCTTTATGGTGGCAGGGACCATCTTGGCTACAAACATTTAAAGCTGATGAAAGAATTGAAGAAATAATCTATACAACAACATTGGAAACAAAATTACAGAAGCAAGCAAACACTGTCACGAAACAAACAGATGACGAAAGTATAATCATGAGCTTATTAAAAAGTCACAGTTCTTTTACCAAAGTTGTACACATTTTAGCTTGGGTGTATAGATTTTTAACAAACAAGCAATGCAATAAGGAAACTTCCTATCTTACGTTAGAAGAGATAAGAGAAGCAAAAATGAAGATCATAAAGCAAGTACAGCAGCAGGAATTTGTAGAAGAAATCAAAAGCTTAAAAGAGAAAGGAAAGCTTAGCAACAAAAGCAGAATACTAAATCTAAATCCATTTCTGGATAACATTGGGCTTCTCCGTGTCGGGGGAAGGCTAAGACATGCTCATATTCATGCAGACATGCAACATCCTTTAATTATTCCACAGCGAGGACGTTTAACAGAGCTTCTAATAGAACATGCACACAAGCTAACTTTCCATGGCGGAGCCCGCTTGACATCGGGATTTATCCGACAAAAGTATTGGATTATAGGCGGAAATGAAGCAACGAAAAGGCAAATACGCTTATGCGTTAAATGTAAAAAGCTAAGTCCTAACAAACATAACCAAATTATGGGTGACTTACCTGCAGCGAGAAGCAATCCATCTCGTCCGTTTGACCACACTGGAATAGATTTTACCGGGCACCTACTCCTTAAAGCCAACAAAGGCCGTGGCATAAAAACCACTAAAGGATATGTGTCTGTTTTCGTCTGCATGTCTACAAAAGCAGCACATCTAGAGCTAGTCTCCGATCTAAGCACCTCATCGTTCATCGCAGCTTTACGAAGAATGGCAGCACGTAGAGGTACGCCGAGTCACATTTATAGTGACAATGGACGAAACTTTGTCGGAGCTAACAAGCAAATTCAACAAGAATACCAAGAAATGCAACACATATTTAACAACGAATTTTTGGCTGAAGTAACAGACATGGAAATCAACTGGCATTTTAATGCACCAATCTGGCCTTCCGCAGGCGGTCTTTGGGAGTCCGCAGTCAAAAGTTTCAAACATCACTTTAGAAGAGTTGTCGGAGAGCAAAAGTTAACTTACGAAGAGTTGTCAACAGTCCTCACGCAAATCGAAGCATGCCTCAATTCTAGGCCTCTATGTCCCCTCACTGAAGATCCGGAGGACTTAGACTACTTAACTCCATCTCACTTTTTGACTGGCGGTTCAGCACTTACCCTAGTTGAAACAGAAAGGGACTTGAGGACTAGGTGGCAGTTAACTCAGAAAATTTTCGCTGACATCTGGAAAAGATGGCGATCTGAGTATCTAACACAACTAACAACAAGAAGCAAGTGGCGACAGTCTCGTGAAAACATAAACCTAAACGACGTAGTCCTCTTGCACGATGACAACTTACCACCAGGAAAATGGTCTATGGGTAGGATCGTCGATCTACATCCCGGAGCAGATGGATTCGTTCGCGTTGTCAGCTTAAAAACGAAGAACGGAACTCTTAAAAGACCAATTACCAAAATATCAAAGTTACCTGTAAAACAAAATCAATCAGACTCGTCTGAAAACGTCCAGGAAGAGCTGAAGCCAAACAGCGAAAAAACACAACCTCAAAGGAAATCGAAGAGAGTTAGCGTAACAACATTATTTATATCTTTATTATTTTTTATGACAATCGTAACAGGAGGACACTGCGATTTCCAAACAACAAAATTTAGACCTAACCAAGGCCTTTATTTCGATAAATTAACTAACATGCAGATTATACGGGACGAGTGGAAGCTCATTATCTACTACGATATGCAACCTTATTGGGAGGGCATAACAGCTCTCAACAAATACACGAAGTCCCTAGAACAATCATGCAAAACAATACGTAACATTATGAACTGTGATATCATATTATTACAGTTAATTCAAGGCTTCGGTGAACTTGAGTACTACAACCAGATGTTGCTCGGTCAGCACTCAAACGTGCAGCGCGCTAGACAGCGGCGCGGTCTTATCGACGGTGTCGGATATCTCGCGAATAGCCTCTTCGGGGTATTAGATACGAGATTCGCCGATCAGTATCGCAAGGACATAACGTTATTACGCGACAACCAACGTCATATTGCCTCCTACTGGAAAAACCAAACATCGATTATAGAAGTTGAATATAACCTCGTCAAAGGAACAGACATGGTTAACATCCAACCAATATCAGATTATGTGGCTATAAACTTAAAGAAGGATACCTACTTAACTATGACAGAGAAAACATTAACATCATGTCTCATATCAGATGCATATCTGTGTCATATTCAGAGACCTATTTATCATCTAAATGGAGATAAAGATTTCTGTCAGACCGAAGAGCTTGAGTGCGAGACAAAGATCTCTCCTTGCAAAAACAGCTGGTTTGAAAGTAACACAATTAACAACTACATCTATTTTTGTTGCGATCAATGCTCTTTACGTATAATGTGCGAGGATCAAGTTGCCAGTCATCAGCTGACCGGTGCGGGTCTTGTCGCTATAGACAATGGGTGTATTATTAAAACGCAAGCATTTACTTTAATTGCACACAGACAACAGTCTAGCGAACTGAACATTAAACCTGATGTTTATACGCCACTGATACCGCCGATAAATCACATTATCAACATTACGATCCCGCATATGATAACTTTGAATGATTCTGAAACTGACCAGAATCAAATAGATTTAACAGAGCTTGGCCAGAAAATTAAGATCATGAAAGAAAATGCTGCTATAGCTGAAAGCATGTCTGTCCATGATATACACCACTACACGCTGATATACATCATCGTCGGCATCACGGGAGTAGCGGGACTGGTGTACGCGTGGCGTCGCGTGCGCGCCTGGAGAGTGCCGTCCACGCCGGCGCCGACACCAGCGCAGGCCCAGGGTGCGCCTGCGCCTCCTCCTCGCAACAACGACAATCCGTGCGTGATTATAGGTGACCGAGTGTCTTACCACAGTGTTAGTGAGTTAAATGACAACAATCAGAGCAGTGTTTCTAATCTCAATAGTGCGCGAGTGAATAAAGCTACTTCACCTATTTGCGTTCGTTGAGTTAAATGATGCGGCTAGTGACAATAATTAACTTTACCACTTAATCGTTAATTATTTTTGCTTTATATTGTCTCGACATTAAATTTTCTAGAAACATTGTTTTCAAATATGTTGATCTTTGATCTGTTAACATTAATTTTGTAACTTGTTAATTTCTCCTGTAGGGAGTATGTACGAGCAAACCCGTACATTTTGTATTGTTAAGTAATAATGCTGACGCTTGCACTCACGATGCGGTGCATCGCGTTCATTTATAAACTAATTACTTTAGTGCCAATAAATCCGTGTAATAGTAAACATCGTTTTACTTAATCAATTCCCTAACCTGGGTCGCGGCGCGGTACTCATAACATTAACTAACTAAGGTGTAAGGTGAACACTGTACACAGGGGTTCGTGGCTAAAATTACAATTGATCATAAGAAGTTAATCAGCCTAAGGTTAGAGAAGTTTTCAATTGCGTTACCCTCGAAAATCACTTTTAACCTTTAGTGCTGGTTCATCATCGTCATCGTCATTTAAGTCGAAAGAGAAGATATAGCATAGCTCTCTCCATTGCCCTTTGGGTGACTCTAAGTCTTCTGATGAGGCCCATTGTGAGCGATCACGTCTCTGTCCCGTAAGTAATCGCTGGCACCACACACTGGTCACAGTTTCCTGTATAATAAACAAAAGAGGAACCAAAATCAAAGACTTCCGAAACGAAAGTTATTTTGCACTTTATAGTGTTTTGCTTTTGAAGTTCGACTCAGCCGCCGTGACAACGGACAGGGACCCTCGATAAATGTCAATAAATAATAAGATATAACTGTCAAATTGATTGATTCGAGGTCGAGGGAATGACGTTTCTACGTCATAATGTCTGTAATTTTCTGGAAACCTCAGACTTCAATATACTGAAATGTTTACCGGAATACCTTTGAATACGAGAATAGTGAACCTCAGGGACATAAAAAACAGACACTGTTTGCAAATATTGTTCTACGAAACAGACCTTTTTGAATTAATGGCACTTAAAAGTTTCAATACAATTTCTGGGAAGGGAATAATATTTTGCGACCATTTACAATTGTAATGCGATCGGCCTGTGGTTCGTGTACTCCATTAAAATCTGAAAACATATTGTATCACATTATATTATGTGGCTTTTTAATTAACTAGCTAACACCTGCGGCTCTGCCCGCGTGGAATTACTACCTACTTCCCCCAATACTTTTGTTAAAACCTATGCAAATCTGATGTATAAGTAAGGTATATTACTGTAAAATTTTAACAAAATCCGTTCAATAGGTTTGCGTGAAAGAGTAGCAAAAATACCCATCTATCCTCACAAACTGTCGCGTTTATAGTAATTGGATTACTTCGGCTTCGACCTTTTTACCCGACTGCCGAAGGAGGGTAATGTGTTTATCAGTCTATGTATGTATGTTTTTTTCATATGTGGCGTTCTAGAGACCAAACACGTTGGCTGATTTTGATGGTTCTTACGTCAATCGATTCGTCTTAACCCTGCGAGTGACATTGGCTACATTAAAATTGGAAAAAAAATGGCGGCTTTTGGGCGCCATTTTGTGGGGGCCCAATTTTTTTTCTTATCGTGTGGGGTATCAAAATAAAGGGTTTTAAGAGGTGATTTCGAAAATATGTAACACTTATATCTTTAAATGTACCTAATTCGAAAAAACAATAACCAAAAAGTTATAAATAAAAAAGTTAATTCAAAAAATCTAAAACCCCGACTGCTTGAAAAGCGAACTAAAAAGAAGTAAACAAGGAGAAAATCATGCTGTGCAGTTGGAGGATACATCTGGTTTTGGTCAGCCAGCTCGCGAATACGTATCCTTCGACTGCACAGCATGATTTTCTCCTTGATTAGGTCTTTTTAGTTCGCTTTTCAAGCAGTCGGGATTTTTGATTTTTAGAGCTCTGACACACGTTCCGTGGCTCCTTTTGTAAATAATCTTATATCAAATCGGTTCACTTTGACACATTTGTAAATGTTTTAAAACATTTTCTCGGAATGTTAAACCCAAGTTGAGACAGTAAGGGCGGAAATATATACAATTACAGAATGCATTATAAGGCTTCTGATTGGTGAATGCCACTTTTATGCCAGTTACAGGCATGTGTACTTATGTTCAAAGCCGGGGCGGGGCACACGGCCGTGTGACCGAGTGGTTGCCCATCTGAAACAAAGAGAAGCTTGTATACAAACTTTCATCCCTTATTAAATATCTTTAGAGGATGAAAGATTTTTGACGTGACAACGTCTAATAAATCGATGAACGCCGGCTGCACGCACGAAAAAGGATGACTCATTGTCCCGTTACGGTCATTGTAACGTTACGATCGGAGCGAGAGTGCTACACAAGCGAGCGAAAGACACGATCGGCTTGAGCGTTCAGCTTGCGCCACATCATGACGTTGTCACTAGGTCCTCACGTGAACAGGAAACAGGATATGCGGCGCAAGATGAAATGCGGGCCATGGTCTGCAGAGTAAGGCCGCACAAACACCCTAGATCGGAACTATCCGAAAACCCCGACCTATTGTAACTAATATTATAAATGTGAAAGTTACTCTGTCTGTCTATCTGTTACCTTTTCATGCTTAAACTACTGAATCGATTAAGATGAAATTTGGTATGGACACGGGGTCCCAGCGCTAACAGAATCTATTCGACATTGATTATTACTGTGTGTAAAATTGTTGACAAATTATAAATTTGTTGTCAAATTGTAAAATTGTTGTCTTTTTTAATTAACTCTCCTAAGCACAAAATTATGGAATATTGGGATCATTTAAAATTGATTCCAACAAATGGCGCTGTTTTAAATTTCTGAGGCATTCCACTGGATTTTTTAGATTTGTATTGTAACACATTTTGGTACAAAGGTTCCCTTGGGATGATAAAATACTTATTAGAGAATAAATATAAATTTTCTTTGTTCACAGAGCATAGTCTTCCGAGTCAAGCGCCACCCCCAGGTCGCGGGCTTTGAGCAGTGCGTCTCTTTCGGAGCATTCACAACGGAACAACATGAAGTAGCCTACAACATCTTCTGTCTCTGCGCAATGTACTTCCTGCCACTGTTCATCATCACTTTGTGTTACGTGTGTATCTTCTGCGAGATAAACAGAAGCAGTAAGGAGCTGGATGGTAAGTGACTAAACTTTTGTAAGTGTACAATGTCTTCTGTCTCTGTGATTGTATTTCTTACCACTGATTGTGATCACTGTGTGTTAAGGTTACACTAGTCGACGGCACGAACTATTTTGTGCGCGGGGTTAAAATGCATTTTATATCAACCGACAACACGTGCGGAAGAGATAGATGCTGTGATGAGCAGTAGGAATCTAGTTCGCGTACGAATACACACTTTTGCAAATTTGTAGCGAAATGGATAATGATTTAGGACGAAACCGAGCGCGCGAAATTTTATAAACAGACCTTTGGAAATATGGATATCATGAAAAAACGACTAAACGTATCTGTTCAAAATAAAAATATTTGCAATGTTGAACTACTAATCTATCCATGTATGGTAGCCGTTTTGCACTTTGCCGTCTTCTTATGGCATTTTTTTTGCGCCCAAAAGTGCGTTAAAAATAGTGTCGAAATGTGGAACTTTCGGCGCTCGTAACTTTCAAATATTTTCTTTTTTTACTTTTTTGCTTCCATACAGGGCTAGATAATGATAAGACAAATTGATATCACTTTTTATTTTGAACGTACATTGTCAAACAGTAGAATAATCTCTAGACTACGTTTGTATGGAAGAATTTTCGACTAGTGTACCCTTAAGTATGTATCGTCTGCAAGATACACAGAAGCAGTAGAAGCTGGATGGTAAGTGACTATACTTTTGTAAGTGTACAATGTCTTCTGTCTCTGCGATTGTACTTCTTAGCAATGATTGTGATCACTGTGTATTAAGTGTGTATTGTCTGCGAGATACACATAAGCAGTAAGGAGCTGGATGATAAGTGACTAAACTTTTGTAAGTGTACAATGTCTTCTGTCTCTGTGATTGCACTTGTTATCACTGATCGTCATTACTGTGTGCTACGTTTGTATCTTCTGCGAAATACACAGAAGCAGTAAAGAGCTAGATGGTAAGAAGAAATACTCTAGTAACTAATTTTTCACTACCTCTTGTCTCTGCGTGATGTACGACTATGTAATTATTTATTTATAATTTATTGTCGTTATCTCTCTTTTAACGCAGATTGGGTGTTTCCAAAAAAAATGATCATCTTTCATACTGTTTTATTACTTTCTTCGTATACTGTACATTCGTAGGTAAACAAATAGTTATTCAAAAATCAAAATCAAATATTTTTATTTTACATAGGCCTACATGGGCACTTATAAAACGTCGACAAAAGGTGCACGGTTCGGGTTAGTCGTTTCCTATGGAGAAGAACCGGCAAGAAACTCCATGGTTACTCTTTTAATTTTTTTTGTTTACAATATTTCCATGTTACAGCATTAGTACTTGGATATGGGGGGACAACGTAGGCCCGACAATAAGTCGTACGAAATTGAAAAAAAAACAAACAAAAAAAACAATGTACGAAATAAAAAGTTAACAAATGTTAACAATCATCTAGAAATCTAGAAAGCCTACAATGTTCACACATTCACAATAGGTAAAAGAATCTATACAAAGATAAAAAAAAAAAAAAACACAACACTAAATTTAACATGTGGCACAAATACTGTAGGTAATCAGTGCTGTAACTATTCTTAGCAAAGGGCTATAATGATGATTGAAAATATTGTAAAAAGTCTAATTAAAAGAGAAAAAAAATGAGATTGAGAATAGTTAGAGATATCCATATATTTGTGCCGTTTATGAGTTACCAGGGAAGCCGCATGCGCAGAGAGTGTCAAAGCCAAATTTTTTATCTTCAACGTAGTCCTTGATTTTATAATATGCTTTATATAAAATCAATATTCATTAACTTTTGAAACTTAGTTCGATCGTAACCTGCTATTTTCACTTCACCATTTGCTATCACTTTTTTCGTAAAGTTCATTAAATCGAATACTATTAAACATCAGCAATTTATATTAGGAACCTAAAGTTTTCGTGTTATCGAACCGACGCTGGTCAAAAACATACGTATATTAAATAGTACACAATTTGTTTAGCAAAGTAAATAATACTACTAATAGTACTCTAAGCTTTTGTCTAAAACAGTAATTCCCACTGTAAAATATTACACATTTATACATAACTTCCGTTTAGTATCCAACTTTTGACCGCAGGCATTAAAATTAATTTGGAAGTTTGGAGCAAACCCACAATTCGTGTGCCGCCAAATGAAAATAAAATTATAGATCTCTCTATTTGTTTCTCTTTCTCTCGCGTGGTTATAAGTATCATCACAATTCGTGTGTCGCCAAATGAAAATAAAATTGTAGAACTCTCTATTTGTTTCTCTTTCTCTCGAGTGGTTATCATCATACATATCAGCCGAAAGACGTCCACTGCTGGACATATGCCTCCCCCAAACATAGGCCTCCACCAAACCTAGGCCTCCCCCGCGGTGTTATAAGTATCATGGAATATATATCTGTCTTTGCTGCCAAACAGACAAAAGTTTACCTTAAAAAAAAAAATAACAATCTGTTTTCAATTAAAATTGAAAAGGTTCATAAAACGTAATGCACATTGTAATATGTGTATTGTCTTATTGAATTTACATTTTATATTTTTAGGCATTGCAGAAAATACGAAGGCTATTTTTACGGCCTTCGTAATTATTAGAATTGAAAAGCAGGCACTTTTGCGTCGAGTCTTTTGTTGAAAACATTTATAAAGTTATTAGTAAATTTTAATGAATTCGATTAACTCCTACTTCTTAATTTTGTACTTTGTAGTGTTTTTATTTGGACATCTGTTGTATATTTTTGTAAGAAATAAAAATACCGGAAAAATCACGCTAGCTGTGGGAGACGAACAACGAAGCCGCGTCAAAAAAATCTTATTCAAAAATAGCCTTTATTTACAAACTTATAATTATTTTTACTTACTTATTTTTGTAGGTACAGACATCGGTAAAAAACTTACCAGACCCTTTCACATCACATCACATCATCAGCCTATTAATGTTCCCACTGCTGGGACACAGGCCTCCTCTCTGTGAGAGGGAATGGGCCGTAATCCACCACGCGGGCCCAGTGTGGGTTGGTGGATGTCACATGTCTTCGAATTTTTGGTTCTAGGACATGCCGGTTTCCTCACGATGATTTCTTTCACCGTTTTGAGAGCAGTGCTGATGAAATAATTTACACAAAGTAAAACGCCTACCTGGGCTCGAACCCACGACCTACAACTTGTAAGTCGCGGCCGATACCACTGGGCCACCACTGCTCTCCAGACCAGAACAGACCCTTCCATAGTACATAATTATGTGTTTTCATCCTCCATGTCGCTCCCAGACCGTCCTCTCACTACCTATACATTAAGAGAAATAAATGCACATATTTAATATGTATTTCAAATTACGGATCTGTCCTCGAGGGCGGTTCAAAATACACCCTAGTTATATATTTATACCACGGTACCACCAAGCCATAAATATCCAACAACCTCCTCAAATATCGGGGTCGAATAGTGTAGTCCAGCATTACAAGCAATTTCGCTTACGGACCACTTAACGTATAACAAGTTCTACTCTATTGCGGCAATTAAGACCATTCCATCATCGTTTAGATACCTATCTATAAAATGGAAAATAACCCAGAAACATTTACATAGAACTATGTTTTTGTCAACTGATAACGTAATAACGATATTTTCAGCAAAAGTTTTATTTAAGTTGTACCAGTTTCGATTTGAAATAATTTTTTTAGATAAGTATTTTTGGTTTTCTTTGGTAGAAATCTGTCTTTTATATAAATTTTTCTAGATAAGTATTTTTGGTTTTCTTTGATAGAAATCTGTCTTTTATATAAATTTTTCTAGATAAGTATTTTTGGTTTTCTTTGATAGAAATCTGTCTTTTATATAAATTTTTCTAGATAAGTATTTTTGGTTTTCTTTGATAGAAATCTGTCTTTTATATAAATTTTTCTAGATAAGTATTTTTGGTTTTCTTTGATAGAAATCTGTCTTTTATATAAATTTTTCTAGATAAGTAGTTTTGGTTTTCTTTGATAGAAATCTGTCTTTTATAGAATTTTTTCTAGATAAGCATTTTTGGTTTTCATTGATAGAAATCTGTCTTTTATATAAATTCACTAGCGTCTGCCAGTGGCTTCGCCCGTGTGAAAGGTGTTTTCTTATCCCAAAGGAACATTATACCGTGCTGAAAGTAGCCTATGTGTTATTCCAGACTATATTCTCTCTTTGTGACAAATTTCATCAAGATCCGTTCTGCCGTTCGGGCGTGATTGCGTAACAAACATACATCCATCCATCCAAACTTTCGCCTTTATAATATTAGTAAGATTTCGAAATATTCATAAAACTTTTCTCTATACTCCAGCCGGGACATTCTATAAACACCTCACCGTGAATGTTTAGCGAAGTGGCCTATCAACCCATCCAATCAAGGTGAAATCACAGTTCAGTTCAAGCTCAGTCTACCTAGGTTTTCACGGTGATTTATTAACAGAACAGTACTATTGAATTGGTCTAGAAGGTGACGTCAGTGATAACAAAACCAGCGGTGATTTTCTGTAGAAATCTCCCCATGAATTTTTTTGTGAAATGGAAGTTTTCATAGTGATTTTTTTGCAGAATAGACAAATATTATAAGCTGGCCTCTATATTCTATTGAAACTCCGAATTTGCCAGGCCAGTTCAAGGTCAAAGTGTTGACATAGAATTGTGGTCGACGGTACACACTTGCTAGTCCTTATTCTTAAGAAACTTTGTATTTTTCCTCATGAAATAACCAATGTTTTCTTCCCCAGAAAAACGTGAACATCGCAGCACTGTGGGTCATGTGCGTCTTCGCAGATCCGACCGACGCGTGTTAGAGCGAGCACGACGACGCACGCTACGCATGACCGTCACTATAGTCACCGTGTTTGCGCTGTGCTGGCTGCCGTACGCCACCATCACCATGTGGTCAGTATGTGTGAACACTCGTGTGACGTCACACGTCAGTTTTAGATTAATAAAATATCAACAATAAAGTGGGACTTTATGAAACTCGATTAGCAATGTGAAAGACAGTGTAGCGGCACCAACGCCGCCACTTACGAACCAATGACATGACGTCACACAAATCCTGCATCGCGCAAGTAAAGTTTTCGGCGCGATTTGAACACATACAACATTCTGACAATTACCGTTGGGCAGTTGCCCAAACCAGACACAACACCCGTCTGGTCGGAGTATCCTCTCTTTTCTACGGAGGTTTGTGGGACTTTACACCCCGTTCCACCTACTTCCAAACTGGTGACCCCGAACATGAACGTCAGCGCAGCCTTCGTGCAGAACAACTTCGTCTTGACGTCATCACTTCCTCAAGCTTTCGAGCTGTGAGTCACACAGCCAGCCAGTACCCACGGCATCTACGAGGGTACCCTGACCACCAGCATGCAGCGGACGCGCATGCCTGGTCATCACCCTCAGCTTCTTTCATCACCGCTCCGACCTACCGGAGCCAGCAGCACTGTCCCGACTCACTGGGACATCATCACCGCTCCGAACCACTGGAGCCAGCAACACTATCCCGACTCACTGGGATATCAACACCCCTACTCACTGGGGCACAACCGCATACAGTTCCGACTCACCGCGAACTCTGCGACTTCCGGTTCCGACTCACGGAAACCAACCTTCCACTGGCCAGGCACGCATCACAAGATGTACGGACGACTCAATTTGCTATCGACCTCCGGTCTCCGGAGGGGAGTGATGTAGCGGCACCAACGCCGCCACTTACGAACCAATGACATGACGTCACACAAATCCTGCATCGCGCAAGTAAAGTTTGCGGCGCGATTTGAACACATACAACATTCCGACAATTACCGTTGGGCAGTTGTCCGGACCAGACACAACACCCGTCTGGTCGGAGGATCCTCCCTTTTCAATAGAGGTTTGTGGGACTTTACACCCTGTTCCACCTACCCCCAAAACAGGACCATTCTGTTTGTTTTTATTATATGCTCATGTGTTAGATTTAAGGAGGAAACCCATATAAAAGTATCCATATTTACGAAGATAGCAAGCTTGGAATGTCAAGATGGTCGCTGGTTATTTACTGTGTATGTGATGTATAAGGGAAAGGTTTTATGAATAAAAGCACAGAAAGACAAGACTAGGTATTTATTTCAATTAGGCTTGTCAATTAATTCATATCGAGGCTCAGAGAGCTTACCGCCCGTTCGCTAAACTAGTTCTCGTGGAGAAGAAGGGCAAGAAACTCCACGGAAGCAACTATGGTTGTAAAAGTATTTATCTTTTATATCTTTTACAACCATATAAATATCGTTTATCACAATAAAGATCTAATTATATTACGGCCATTATATGATGAATCTTGTAACATTTCACAATGTTACATAATCAAAACAACAAGGATAAGGCAAAGAACATGACTAGCCCTTAAATCAATATAACATAATTATGAATAAAGGCCACAACATGAAATAGACTTTCAACACAACCATTAGCAATAATCAAGTTATAATACCAAATAACTTACGTGAAGCTCGTGTAGTCCATATTTCACAAAATATAACAATTCAGGAAATAATATCACTATCACAACATAACAACTGGTCTGTACTGGCTTGTAGTTCACAACAAAGTGTGTCAATCTTACGAATTACACACTATTTATAGTAACGAGTCGTACTGTCAAATGTCCCCACCATTTTCTACATTTCTATAAATAATCTCACAATTAGGTCAGTAATCAATTCTTGAGTAATGAAACCTTTTCAAAATTTATCAAGACAATTAAGGAATTGAATATCGCCTATTTATTCATTCTTAATCAATATTCGAAAGAATATTGATACTAATTGACAGTCTTGTACTAATTGTCTCAAAGGACTTATAATATTAAAATGGCAATATAAAATCCAGGATACATCACAATGATCATTATAAATTACGTAGTATTTTATTGGAATATCATCACTATGGTTTATATGTAAGTTTAGAGTTATTTCCTGTACACACAACAATATTTACTCAGGTGGGTACTCTAACAATTGTAGGTATTTGACAACATAATAATAATTTAGGTAGGTACTTAGACATTTGACGGTAGATGCTTAATAAATATGACAGTTTGTATTTTGTAGCAAAACATTGTGCTTAAAAAGTGAAAGTTCATGATTAAATGACGTCACACGTACTTCCAATACTAACACATGCATACTGCGCTACCTCGGGGAGATAGCGCAGTTATGTGGGACTGCAACCCACTAAAACTCCATGGTGTCCTCCTGTGCCACTTATGGCGGGCACTTTAGCAGTAATCCGTGAACCCGCCGCGGATATCCGTCACCGGATACTCCTCTGGGGGGTACCCCTCATCACCGGCGCACCAGAGCGCATTGCATGCCGTGTCCACTCCAGGGACCAAACCAGTACATGGGTGCCAGACGACCCCGTGTATGGCACTCTTGGTCCCCCTGTGATGGGTCAGGTCAATGGCCCCGCCACCTTTTGGCCGCAGAGGATAGGGAGAGCGGCCTACCTGTACCGACACTTCCACCATCAGACGGTGTCGACCCCATCCAGGCGACGAAAGGTAGGGAGAGCGGAGCACCGCAATACCGGTACCCCTCTCCTGCCGCGGCCTACAACCCTCAGCCGCGATCACTCCCATACGACATCGCGGCCCGCCTCAGTTGTAATGTCACCCAAGCGGCACCACAACCTACTTGTTGGCCAAAACGTCGTCTGCTTAATCGGCAAAAGTCCTGACGAGTGGACCCTCCTCGGATTCCTCGTCGTTTCACCGTGAGTGACCAAGCCACGGCTACTGAGCCCCCCAGAGGGGGGGTGGAGGGGAGGGAAAGCTGAACACTGGAAGACTTCGCTAAAAAAAATATTAACGTTCGATCTTTTTCTAGGTACATGGTAGACCGTGAATCAGCAGCCCGCGTATCACCAAGGGTCCAAGACCTGCTGTTCGTGATGGCAGTCTCAAACTCCTGCATGAACCCCCTGGTCTACGGCTCCTACACCCTGGACATCAAAGGTCTGCTGCGAAGGTTGCTTAAGAAGACTTGCTGTCACTCTTCTGGTGCTTCGGATACGATAGGTAAGGGAATAAAATATTTGATGCTTTTCTACTCGATGACGTCCCACAGGTGGGATCTGTATTTTATATTTCTATGGGTGGGATACATATCTCCTTTTTGTATAAGGCAGTTAGAAAGCAGAAAAAAAAAAAAATATTTGAAGACAGTTCAACAGGCACACACAAATATGTAACAAGCAAAAAGTTTAAAAACTGTAACCCGACAACGGTTTTTTTTTAGCCTAGGTTATCCGGGCCATAATAAAAAATCGATTGACACCTTATTCATAAAAATCGGATGAATAGTTTAGGCGCTACGGAGAAACATACGTAAATACAAACATACATACTTACATAGACTGCTTCCTTTTGGCTTCCTTCCTTTCGCCGTAGTCGGGCAAGAGTTAGAATCGTTAAAAATAAGCCAACACGCGAGCCCAGTGCGGATTGGCTGATGTCACAAATCCATTCGAATTTTAGTTTTTAAGTAATTCCGGTTTCTTCACAATGGTTTCTTTACCTTTTTAAGCTTCACATGTCAAATTACACAAGTATGCAAAGTAAACAACCACAATCTTCAACATGTAAGTTGAGGCCTGTAGCATAAGACTATATTGCTCTCTCTCTCTTTGCTCTGAATACGTATGGAGGAATATTAAAGGCTTTTGCCCATTGGCAGCGGTAGTTATTTGGTGGTATTTAAATATTAATATGTACTAATTTGGTGGTAGACGGTATTTGCTATCTGCTCACTTCCAATAACATGGGATTTGATTGGAGTATGCTATTATACCTTTCCATCCACCTTCTTGGGTCTTATTTATTTATTATTTATTACATACTTTATTGTACACCATAAGTTACATTTATTAAGGAAACAATCAAACCGACCTTCAAAATAAAACACTTCAAAGCGAAAAATAACTTTCTTTTCCGAAGTCGGTGTCTCTTGTACCCATTGTTTTCTGTTATTCGACACCGACTTCGGAAAAGAAAGTTATTTTTCGTTTTGAAGTGTTTTTTTTTGGAAGTGAGTTTGATTTTTTGTTAAAAAGTTCTTTTTAGTTTTAGTAGGTACCTTCAATTGACATGAAAATCATTTATAGCCAAATTACATCTCATGACGATTCCAATAAGCCCAAACACGACAAGGATACATTGTCTTATTTCGGAGTGCCAGTGGCCATTGTGGTCTTCTTCATCAGTTCCACTTCATCAAATGATACTTTCTGAGTGCAAATGATTGCATTATTGATGAAAATACTAAAATCACTATATGTACGCTTATGATATTTAAGGAGTTCCCTCGATTTCTCTAGGATCCGATCCATCAGATCCTGGTTTCCTTCTCATGCTACTACCATTAGGTTATCTCCTTTCCAAAAAAAAAGGATCATCAAAATCGGTTCATAAACGACGAAGTCATCCGCGAACAGATAAAAAATATATATATACGGTCGAATTGAGAAACCTCGTCCTATTTTTGGTAAGTCGGTTAAAAACACATACAATGGGCGGCCTTATCGCATTCCACGATCTCTTCCAGGCAACCAGATGATCCTAGGCACCTTATGTGATCTACCTTGACATAGTTCGCTTCGGCTTAGGTCGCCGATTGTGCGCCGCAACTTAAAAGAAAAATACAAAGGGGAGGTTTCAGAAATGTATGGAGCCTGGGCCAGTACTATGTAAAAATCGCTATATATTATAGTAACCATTTTTTATTGTTAATTTTCTTTAATTTCGTTTCAATGTACATTTAAATTAACTTTGTCAAGTAGATCAACACAACATAAAATTAAACATGGTGGATCAGATCAGCAGTATGCGCAAAATGTAATTTTGACAATGACATTAGATTGACGTGTCATCGTAATATCTGCGTTAAAAAACAACAACACGTATTCAATTGCAACAGAGAAGCAATCAATCAATGTTCGTAGTAGTAAACTGGGTTGCAAAACTAAAACAATCACTAAAAACGCGGCAACATATAAAATTCAAAGTCAAAGCAAAGAAAAGCTCAAAGAATTCGTAAAACTGTCAAAGTCGTCAAACGTCATGTCAAAAACAACTGTCATGGATGCCCTAAAAATAAGGTTATCTTATTAAAAAACTTTTGAAATGATCATTTTGGTACGCCTGTCAATTTAATTTGTTAGTATTTTTATGGAATTCCCTAATTTTTGTCCTATTTATCTATGTAGTGTACATAGTGGTGGCCCAAAATCAAACATCTCCTTTATGGTTGACGAAGAGCATGCATGCATTCATAGATAATTAAACCCAACAAATAACAAACACAACATAACATCACGGCTGTATACTATTTCTCGAAAGGTTGGCCGACTGCAAACCCACATTTCAATAGTTATATTTTAGCCCCATGCAATAGGGTGAATCTACCTAACTCCGGGCTGATAAAGAGAAATAAAATAACGCTACATTTAAGTAATTAAAGTAAAGATCCCACCTAAAAACTCTTATTTAAAGGCAGTTCTTTACGTGCCCTAAAAAATTAAGCCTTTCAAAAGCCAGCTCATATTGAATCACCAATTCAATTGTAATACAATTTTATCTCAAAGTAATATTATGTTGAAACAAAAATCTGTTTTGAATAAAATCTAGCTCCAGGGCAAATGTATTATCTTGATAGAATTGCGAGGTTTTCAGAAGATAATAAAAGATTACAAAGCCAGCCAGATATTGTCATTTCAAATAATCCTTTACGTATGAAATTGCCGTTCTGCAGTACTATTATAGCGATATCAAATCGAAATAGTTTTCGTTTGACTAAGAATTCTAATTTCAAATTAATTTTATTATAAAAACATGGAATTCTTTTTTCAAAATAATCAATTGTTTTTTGATAAGCGTTATTTTTTCATCGCATTTGAATATTTTGTCTTCACCATGGATAAGTTAAAAATTCGAGTAATTATGGAATATGAGTACCGTCGTGGCAGCAACGCGGCACAAGCGGCACGCAGAATCAACGACGAGCGAATACTACAAGCGAACGCACCAGATGTTATTGGTTTGCCCGTTTTCGTTCTGGAAATTTCGTTAAGAAACAGACAGTGCACCTGTACTTGAGGAGCGTTTTAACAAAGCGAAATATCTACCAAAAGTTAAAAAATCTTTTTTGACGGTATTGTGTTCTTTAATATGGGATCTATTAGTTCACACAAACAGTTTTTTTTATTCTGACTCGAATGTGAGGAATTTGTACAAAGTGAAATCTACAAGTAAATTTTTAAGCCTGGGATTGATCATGTGGATGCTTTGATCGAAAAATCTCAAAAAAATACTAAAAATTTACATGGTGTCTGCAAAGAAAAAAGATGTTAAAAAGCTGCTAGTTTTTTGTGATCTCTGATGTTTTATGACGAAATCCTTACCGTAAATTCCGTTTCTGGGAATGAAATAGATGATATAAGGCGTAAATTAGACGTATTTGAACCACTGCTAGAAAGTTATTGCATTAAATAAAAAATACGCAGATATTAAGAAAAATTAAGATATATTTTTTGTGAAATCTTTTGTAGTTTTAATAAAGAACTTATAGGTATAAAAAACACTGTGTTCTATTTGATGTATAGGTGTCTATATTCTTAAAACATTTGGTAAAATAATTTTATATAACTCCTACCTGAAAAGAAATAAATGAAAAAAACCATGTCCTGAAAAAAACGCTTTGTGAAAACGCTCCTTACTTGCGTACGCACTTGTGCACGATATCCATCGCGTCTACGGAGTTTTGCTAAGTAGTTTTAAAAACCTTGTGTAATTCACAACAATATTGGGGTCGACTTCCAGGCCATTATATTATATTATATTATATTATATTATATTATATTATATTATATTATATTATATTATATTATATTATATTATATTATATTATATTATATTATATTATATTATATTATATTATATTATATTATATTATATTATATTATATTATATTATATTATATTATATTATATTATATTATATTATATTATATTATATTATATTATATTATATTATATTAAATTATATTATAATATATCAAATAATTGTGAGCTAGCACCGGCACCGCTAGGATAAAGGCTCTAAGCTTTATATTATGCTAAATAGTTTTGAAACCACTACTATTCTTTTACAATAGATTGAATTAGTGTTGTTATTGACGAACCACCTTGTCTGGACTGTAATTGCCTCATCATAAGGATTGGCACTGAATTGGCAATTCTGGCTATTTACAGATCTCCATCTCACAAAAACCTAGAGAATTTCCTCCACTCCCTAGATAATATCTTAGCTGGGCTGTCCTCTTTCAAAAATGTAACAATTATGGGCGATATTAACATAAACATTTGCCCTGGTCAAGATTCTAGATTTCATATGGAGTACCTAAATTTGTGCTCATATCATGGCCTTTTACCAGCACATACGTTGCCCACAAGTCATGGCAAGGCATGTCTTGATCACGTAATCTAAAAACTAAATTTCCAGCTCTTACTTTAGTGTTGCAATCTACGATAACGGATCACGAGGCAGTTCTACTGTGTCTCAATAATAAACAAAAAAGAACGTTTGCTCATGTCAGCGTTAATAAGTTTAATATGGACGGATAAAAAAATGACTTGGCCAGCATTGACTGGGAACCAATTTATGTCTCAAATGACGCAAATTTTGCCATGGAATACTTTGCCAATTCCATCCAGCATGCTATAATTCGTAACTCTGTCATGATAAAGTTATCAAAACGAAATAAAATTATTAAACCGTGGATAACCCCAGGACTAGTACGATGTATGAGACATAGGGACGCGCTCCACAAAAAAGTGAAACAGTCACCAAAAAACGATTTTGTTAAATTAACGTATAATAGACATAGAAATTTCTGTAATGGTTTATTGAAAAAAGTTACAATAGCTTATAATAAAAAATTGTTGGATCAGGCGGGTAAAAATAATAAAAAGATATGGGACGCAATAAAAAATATAACGAACTCAATTAAAGTAAAAAATGGTGCTTTAGAACTAATAGACACTCCTTGTCGAACACAATCGATTGTAGGTGTGAACGAATTCTTTGCCACGGTGGGTAAATCTTTAGCAAGCAAGACTTTCAGTTGCCAAAATCCTCTACACTCCGTTGCCTTGAATCTAAAATCGAATAGTTCATTAAACTCTTTTGTAATACTCGATACAGACGAGTCAGAAGTAGAGCACCTGATTTTGAATCTTAAAAATGTCTGTTGCACTGGGTGGGACTCTATACCAAATAACCTCCTTAAAGAAAACAGAAATGTGGTTATCCCTGCTCTGACCCATATTTTTAACATGTGTTTAGAAGAAGGAACATATATTCCCCTCTGTTTTGAAAAAGTCAGTTGTTCATCCAATCCATAAATCCGGTGATAGAGACCGTGTCACCAACTACAGGCCCATCTCTATCCTCCCAGCGGTCTCCAAGCTCTTGGAACGCATCATCAACAGTAGATTTGTCAAGTACATGGAAACAAACAAACTTCTTTCAAATAACCAGTATGGTTTCAGTATGGTTTTGTCTGTCTATCAACAGATAGACAGACAGAGTTACTTGCGAGAGTTACTTTGCAAAAGTAACTCTGTCTGTCCTGCATTTCCACCCATGACATGTGTGCCTTGAATAAATACAAATACAAACTAATACATGTTGTCAAATAGACAGACAGAGTTACATTCGCAAAGGTAACAACCTTTTCACGCTTAAACCGCTGAACTAACATAAACATAGATGAAATTTGGTATGGAGATAGTTTGAAATCCTGGGAAGGATATGGGTTATAAAAACTAACCTATATCTTCCCCAGGGTTTCAAACGCCTCGAAAACATCATTAAGAGAGTGGAAAGGGGGTTGCAAGTTTGTATGGTAAACTGATAATTTCTCAAGTAAGGCGGCCCACGGGGAAAAGCTTTTCAGCTAAGCTCGAATTATGTGACCATTTAGTATGATGCATTTTGTTTTATGTAAACTTGTATTTGAGATCATTCATACAGCGGGCAGCTCGTGGTAAAATAATAACAACGACACGGGTGGATCTTCAAAGTTAAGCAACGCTTGCCGAGGTCACTCGTGGATGGCTGTCCATTACATATCTTGTCCTCACAAAGTACGCTGAATTGATTGATGGTCCTGGCTGTCATTTGCGAATATATAACAGTAAGAAGTAATGAGTAGCCGGAAATCTGACACCAGTCTTGCTAAGAGGTATCGTGATACCCAGTTACTGGGTTGTAGGTTAGGTGGGCAGTCACGCCATGTAAAATAATGATACTCAGCTGCATTCTTCTAGACTTGATGCCGACCCTACTTTACTTGGGAAAAGGCAAAGCCAATTGATCATTTGCAAATTTCAAAGTTCTAGAGTGGTTACAACAAAAAACGATTTACTGATTATCAAACGCAAGGGTCGCCACTCTAGGGACACGCAACACCACTGCGTTTACTATTTCATAGTAAAGATGTCATTCTAATATGGCCGAACTAAACTTAAATGAGATACTGGTTGAGTCTAGGCTCCAAAGTCATGAACATCAGCGTCAAGTTGCCATCCTGTCGGTTTTTTATCAGTTACATTTCGGGTCGTGTGCGATGGAATTGCACGAACTAATTCCTCCCAGCCCGTTCCATCATCGGACTACAAGATGTACGGCGATGCGTCATCGATATATGGTGGATATTCCACCTATACGCACCAAACGTTTTGGGAATGCTTTTATTAAGCGTACAGCGTGGAATTCCCTGCCGGAGTCTGCATTGCCCGATAGCTACAACCTGGGAGTATTTAAGTAAAGTAGGTCACTTTTAGGCAAGCGTGTTTCAACTTCGACCACATCATCGCTTACCATCAGGTGAGATAGTGGTCAAGCGCGAGCATATCAAAAAGAAATGAGTCAGCGAGGTTATGATAGATGTAGGATACTGGGTTTGCCGATTGACACGAGCCTAAGTAGAGCCGAATCTATACTAATATTATAAAGAGGAAAGATTTTTTTGTTTGTGTGTACCGAATAGGCTCCGAAACTACTGGACCGATTTAAAAAAATATTTCACCAATAGAAAGCTATATTATTCCTGAGTGAAATAGGCTATTTTTTAATCCCGAAAACGGGTCCTGTGGGGTGGCCCACGGCAGCGAAGCCGCGGGGAATAGCTAGTATAATAAATAGTTATTGCTTGAGGTCGACTTTGTTGTTTAACAAATACTGCCGATCCGAACAAGTTTGTAACATCCTTTGTAACCACACTTATTAATAAGCGTTTTCAACTAACTTGAATTTAGCTCGTTGAGAATTCGGAAATTGCGTTGTTTGCCTAACTAAACAGTCGAGAATTTAACGTACTAGTTCGTAGAACAATTCTAATCATCAACTGAGAATATTATTATATACCTAGGTAGTTATTCTTGCGTAAATCAAATATTTTCGTTTGTAAATGGTTTTTATATAAGTTATTTTCGGCACCATACACTATTTCACTTTCCCACTGTTTCTTATTCCCGAAATTTACTTTGAACTTTTTGTACATGTCGAATATGCCCGAAATAGCTTTATTTCCGTAATATTCGACCTGATCGGTTTTGTGGCTACTGTTATAAAGCTTTGTGCACGGGTTCAATGCCCCATTAAATAAAGCATACAGAATAATAAAAAAGAAACTTGTTCGAAGGTAAAGCCCCGCAAAGCTCTAGGATTGAATGAACGTGTTAGAATCATGAATGGAACTCTATATAAAAGTATTGATATCTACCAAGATAGCAAGCTTTGAATGTCAAGATGGTTGCTGGTTATTTACTGTGTATCAGAGTTCCAATGTATGTGGTGTGTAAGGGACTTGTTTTATGAATAAAAGCACAAAAAGTTCATAGTATTTATAGATATCTTTTACAACCACATAAAGTACATCATCATCATCATCATTTCAGCCAAAAGACGTTCACTGCTGGACATAGGCCTCCCCCAGGCGTCGCAACATTGACCGATCCCGTGCGTCTCAAATCCAGCGCCTTCCCACAACCTTAACCAGGTCATCGGTCCGCCTAGTGGGAGGCCTTCCAACGTATCGTCTTCCGGTTCGCGGTCGCCACTCCAGAACTTTTCGGCCCCATCGGCCATCCATTCTGCGAGCAATGTGCCCTGCCCACTGCCACTTAAGTTTGGCAATTCTTCGGGCTATGTCGGTAGCCATTTTTGATTCGATCACGCAAGGAAACTCCGAGCATAGCCCTCTCCATTGCCCTTTGAGTGACTGTAAGCTTTCTGATAAGGCCCATTGTATGCGACCACGTCTCAGAGCCATATGTCATCACTGGCAACACACACTGGTCATAGACTTTCGTCTTGAGACACTGAGGTAAGTTGGACGAGAAGATACCGCGCAACTTCCCGAACGCTGCCCAGCCGAGGCGGATTCGACGGTTGACCTCTTTCTCGAAGTTGGCCCTACCCAATTGGATCGTTTGTCCCAGGTTGACATAGTCGCCCACAACTTCGAGTGTAGAGTCTCCGACCTTGATAGGAGTGGGTGTTACATGGGCATTCACCATGACCTTGGTTTTGTCCATGTTCATTTTAAGACCCACTCTTTTGGAAGCTCTACTGAGGTCATCGAGAATTTTAATGAGTCTCTCCATGGTCTCAGCCATGACCACTAAGTCGTCGGCAAACCAAAGGTGAGTGATGTACTCGCCATTAACGTTGATGCCAAGCCCTTTCCAACCCAAAACCTTGAAGACATCCTCTAGCGCAGCAGTTAACATTTTCGGCGAAATGACGTCTCCCTGTCTCACGCCGCGCTGGAGAAGGATTGGTTTCGAGGTTTGATCCTGAAGACGGACTGACATGGTGGCGTTTTTGTACAAACAATTCAACACCTCAATGTACCAGTACTCAATTTGGCACCGTTGGAGAGACTGCAGTACAGCCCAAGTCTCGATCGAATCGAAGGCTTTCTCGTAGTCCACAAACGCTAAACAGAGAGGCAGGTTATACTCTTCGGTCTTCTGTATAACCTGCCGCAGCGTATGTATGTGGTCTACGGTGCTAAAGCCTTTTCGGAATCCGGCTTGTTCGGGAGCCTGGAAATCGTCAAACCTGCGAATCTTGAAAACAACTTGCAACAGACATGGCTAAGAAGTGAGATGGGCCTATAGTTCTTCAGCCGGGCATTGTTGCCCTTCTTGAAGAAGAGTACCACCACACCCCTGCTCCATGCCTGTGGCGTTTTGCCCTCGAGTATGACGGAATCAAACAGCTTCTGAAGGGCCTTAAGGACCGGTTTTCCACTCGCCTTCAGGCGTTCAGCTGTGATTCCGTTATCACCCGGCGCCTTGTTGTTTTTAAGCTGTTTCAGAGCCATCCTAATCTCGTACAGGCTGATGTCTGGAATATCTTCGGTATAGTGTCGGGTCAATCTAGCTCTTGGGTCGTTTGCTAGACTCGCGACGGGCTTGCTGATTGATGTGTACAACTGCCCATAGAATGTCTCGATCTCCCTCAGAAGCTCCGGTATGGCGGATACGATCCTGCCATCGTCGGTCTTCAGTTTCGTGAGCTGGATCTGCACAATAGCCAGATCCCTTGAAAAACCTTGGAGCCTTTATTTTGATCAATCGCGTCTTTAATACGCTCGGTATTATTTACTTAACTCAACAATATTTACTTAGATCGCTACTCTTTTACATTTGTAGGTAGTTGACAACACAATAATAATATTGGTAGGTACTTCTATATTTGTCGGTAGGTGCTTAATAAATATGACAGGTATTTATTATGTAGCAAACCATTGTGACTTGAAAAGTTTGTCTTAGGTAGGTACCAATTTTTTGCGTTATGGACACCGACTTCCAAAAAGAAAGTTATATTTCACTTTGTAGTTTTTCTATTTGGGAGTTGGTAGTATTTTTTTGCAAAAATGTTTTATTTTTATTTTTTTAGTTGTACCTACCTAATAGGCAAGTGTTATAGTAAGGTACTTATAATGTCAGAATACATTACACGAATATCATGAAACTTGAACATAACCGGTGAAATAAGATTGTACCAAGGTGAACTGTACACATCTGCGTACCCCTTTAGAGCGTACTGGTGTGATGTTAAGTTATGAAATGGTATAAACAATAAACACACATGCAATTGGCACAAAATCGGTTCACAATTGACGGAGATATCGGTGAACATACACAAAAAAAAACAAAGTCTAAAAAATAAAATCGAACATAGAACCTCCTCCTTTTTTGAAAGTCAGTTAAAAATGAAAATTCATGTTTTAATGACGTCGCACTTACTTCAAATTCTAACAAACGCGTAGGATTTGACTATCTGCTACGATGCGTAGCAAACTCATAGCGAATGCTACGCCGTAGCGCTACGTTGTCCTTGTTTTCTCGTTACTTGTCCCGATAATGCAAAGTCATCATGTTTGTTGTTTTATTACTAGACAACATTTCTCTCAGCAAATTAAAACTTCGTACTAAAATGTTGTATGGATCTATAGCTTTCGTATCTTGATGGGAACGCACAACGTGGCATGCGGTGCCGGACACATGATCCTGCTCACCGCTGAAGTATACTGTGATGAAACAAAATACCACTCCAGACGTTTTTCATACGATCATATGTCCGGCTTTGCATACCGGAGCGTTATGCGTTCCAATCAAGAGACCAAACTTGGGGTCGGCGCAACACGTTTTCTTCTTCCATACCGTCTTGTCCCCCGTCACGCCATCACTGACTCTCTTTTCTTTCATATCACTCCTCACATAGTCCATCCATCTTTCTTTGGCCGTCCCCTCTCTCTCCATCCATCCACATTTATATTCATAACTCTTTTAGTAACATGCGTTTCATCCCTCCTCATCACATGACCATACCATGACAAACGGTTTCCTCTCAACTTTTCTGTCACTAGCGCAACTTTCAAACTGCCTCTGTCGTGTGCCTGGCTCGAATAAATATATTTCTATTCTATTCTGTTCTAAATTAAAATGTTTATTTTGCCAGAAATACATTGTTCAGAAGGGAAGATCTTAGAGCTTAAAAGTCATTGTATTCTACCTACAAGCAAGCGTAAATTTATTATTTATAGTAAAATTTAAAAATATAAGTTGAAAAAAAAAACATTATAACACGGATGCATTCTAATAAATAGTATTAGTACGAGTAGTAGGTAGGTACTTAAAAAATCTTTTTTACCAAAAAGTACAACTGACTTCCAAATAAAAATACTACAAAGTGAAAAATTATGGCGTCGGTGTTCCTGTTTTTGTTTCTTCGTTTTTTGACACCGACTTCCGAAGTTGATGTTATTTTTCACTTTGTAGTGTTTAAATAAAAACCGACGTCGGTTGTATTTTTTTGTAAAAAGATTTTATTTTCACTTTTTAGTTAAGGTACATAATGAGCAAGTTCAGTAGTAAAGTACTTTTGTTGACGATGCTACGTCGACTGCTCAGCTACAGGAGCGAATAAATAAAATGCGTGGACTATATCAATCTGGTGTAATCACAAAAACACAAAATATAAATAATAAATGTAGTGTCTTCGTCGTGGTAAGAATTTGAGTGCGCGATGCTCGGAGCGGGAGACGTGCCAGCGCCGCCCGCGCGCCCTCTCATACTCCGCGCGCCTCCAACCAATCGCAGGCAGGCCATGCATAGGCAACTTTTACTGTCATAAGTTTTGTCTAAATAGATTACCTGAATAACATAAAATTAACATAACCGGTGAAAAGAGAATGAACTAGGATCAATGGTACATATCTGCGTACCCCTTTAGAGCGTACCGGCGTGAATTTATGTTATGAAATGGCGTAAATAATAAGCAGACATGCAATTGCAACAATCCCGAGAGATTTGCCGTTGTTCAATATCTCCGATGTTCTTGAACAGATCTTCATTAGATTTAAATGGGACCACACGAGAAGCTTTCAAATTAAAAAAAACCGACCAAGTGCGAGTCGGACTCACGCACGAAGCGTTCCGTACTTGGTAAATTGCGGTTTACGATTTATGACGTATTAAAAAAAACTACTTACTAGATCTCGTTCAAACCAATTTTCGGTGGAAGTTTACATGGTAGTACATCATATATTTGTTTTATTTTTGTCATACTCGTATTTTAGAAGTTACAGGGGGGGGGCGGGGGGAACACATTTTACCACTTTGGAAGTGTCTCTTGTGCAAACTATTCAGTTTAAAAAAATACAGTGGAATTGATAACCTCCTCCTTTTTGAGAAGTCTTAATTATATTGTGCAAAACAAAGAAACAGGAACTAGGCAGATAGGTACGTGTCTTTGACTGTGACAAGATAAGAAGGCTTCCACACTCCGGTTGATTGACCTATGTGTAAACAATTTTACTGTCTTTATATCTTGTTTTATTGCAGGCTAACTATGATCTCTTGCATGCAATGCGTTATTATTTTATTAAATAATTATTATTCTTGGCACAGGTATCGACGGTTCCGGATCGAGTTCAATGAAGAACAGAAATATGAACTTGGAAACACCGCTTATGAAGTCTGTTAAGGTAAATATAGCTGTTAAATGATCTGTTTTTACCGCCACAAAAGTAGAAGAAGATCTTCTCATACAGAGAAGGCTCGAGCATTGATCAAGACGGATTGGCGATTTGAAACTTATATCTCACTAATATTATAAATGCGAATGTTTGTGTGTGTGTTTTTATGTTTGTTACTTCTTCACGCTCAAACAGCTGGACGAATATGGATGAAATTTGGCACAAAGATAGATTATAGTCAGGAATAACACATAGGATACTTTTTATGCCAGGAATATGTTCCTTCGGGATAATTTTCGAAATTCACGCGGGCGAAGCCGCTAGCAGAAGCTAGTCTATCTATATCTATAAAGGCGAACGGTCTCACATCATGAAATATCGAAAGGATTTTTGGCAATTCCATGGGTGTAAGGGGGTAAAAATGGGGTTGAAAATTTGTATGAAATTTCTACAGTACGTAAATTGGACACGTGACATTTTAGGTTTACGGTGTTGGTTGATAAAAATAATTATGTATTTATTTGTTTTTAGAAATACCACCCCTAAGGGGATAAAATAAGGGTTGAAACTTTATGTGAAATTTCGCCGGATTGGAAGGTAGAACATCTGAAATTTTTGGTTTACGCTCTTGGTTAATAAAAAAAACATTGAGTTTTTTTTCTAATTTCGGTAATTCTACCCTTAAAGGAGTAAAAAGGGGGTTGAAAGTTTGTATAAAATTTATACAGTTTGAAAGTTGGACAACTGGGTGGTGACCATAAGCTCATAACCAAGGGTATAAAACTAAAAGCTCAGGCGGGTGACCATAAGCTCTTAGAGCGGTATCAATTTGATATCGAGTAAGTGACAGATGTATACACGTCAGATACATCTGTCCCTTATTCGATCTCAAATTGATACCGCTCTAAGAGTTTATGGTCACCCCCCTGAGCTTTTAGTTTTATACTCTTGGTTGATAAAAAGAATTCATGTATTTATTGGTTTTTGGAAATTCTACCCGTATGGATGTGAAAAGGTGGAGATTTGTTGGACTTATATATTTGAAACTTGACATAAATACTAACCTAAGTAAATATTAAAGTAGTCTTTAGGAGTAGTTTTGCAAAACTACTCCTAAAAGACGATTTAGGGGGCGTTGAAGATGTTTGAAAAATTTTACTGTACAGGACTTCTTTTTATGATCTAGGGGAGCACTAAGAAAGGATTTTTGGAAATTCAACCTTTAAGGGGGTGAGACTAATGATTGAATGATGAGATGGATTTGAAAAAGTCACATTGGTACTTACCTGGATTTGAACCCACGATCTCAAGCAAGAGCGGCGAGGTGTTAGCCACTGGGTCAGCTCGACATTCCACTCCCACATACGTAGGTATACACAATGACCTGACTTCACACAAATCTTAATCGCGCACTTAAAGTTCTCCGCACGATTTGAACATATACATCGACCGATAACAACGATGAACATATACAACCCCTCTTCAATGGAAGTACCACCCTGTTCCGCATACCTCTTAATCTTTTGACGCGTGGCCTAAATTGCAATTAATGCCATCATCCTGTTTTTAACCGACTGCTGAAGGAGGGTAAAGTGTTTATCAGTCTATGTTTATGTACGTATGTATGTATGTTTGTTACACGGCAAACGCGTTAGCCGATTTTGATGATTCTTACGCCAATCGATTCGTCTTAACTTTGCGGGTGTCACTGGCTACATTAAAATTGGCAAATAGAAAAATGGCGGATTTTGGGCGCCATATTGTGATATTTATTTTTAAATAAAGAGTAGTTAGCTCTTAAAAACTGCACAAAATTCGACTAGCGCGGCGTTTTGCTCGGGGAAGCGCCTTAAGAAGTGAACTAAAAAGCCGTAAACAAGAAAATCATGCTGTGCAGTCAGAGGATACATCTGGTTTTGGTCAGCCAGCTCGGGTATTTGTTATTGCTCAATTATATCTAGTACTTGTTTTTCTCTTTTCAGTTAATTATTTTTTGAGCAGTCGCGTTTTAATACACTTGTAAATCATACATTGCCACATCTTTACAATGCCTTTTTATTTTAACAACTCAACAATATCAGTTCAATAAAAAAGCCGTAACACAACCAGATTGAGAAAACAAGAATAACGCAATGGAAACCGTTGAATTACGCAAATGGAATATTTGAAATTACAACACTGTTACACAAGAAGTATACTAGGAGGGATCAAAAAGTAATGAGAACGATATCCTCCTTGGTAAGAAAAGAAATAAGAAATACTGGCAGGCATAGCTCAGATACATATTTGTAATATTAATAAAGAAAAAAATCTTAGATTCTCTTTTGTTTTTTCTGAATGTAGTCATTTGTTTGCTTCGTGTCGGAACGTGTTTTCGAAAATGTAGAAAAACAAAGTGCGAGCCGTTATTAAATACCTCTGTTTAAAAAAGTTAACGTCGCAAGAGATTCATTGCGATTTGGAGGCAACATTAGGAGAGTCTGCTCCGTCGTATTCCACTGTCGCAAGGTGGGCTTCTCAATTTCGCGTAGGGAGAACGAGCACGGAAGACGAACATCGTTGCGGCCGTCTATCGACGTCAGTCACCCAAGAAAATGTTGCGAAAGTCGAGAAAATTGTATTGAGCGATCGAAGAGTCCATCCGAAGAAGGACAAGAAGAAGATTCTGAAAACTTCGTAACAATGAACGAAACATGGGTCCATCATTTTGATCCCGAGATAAAACAGCAATATCCGCAATGGAAACGGCCATCATCACCGACCCCCAAGAAGTTTCGTGCCGTGGCATCGGCTGGCAAGGTTATGGCCTCAATATTTTGGGACTATGAAAGGTTATTATTGATTGATTACCTGGAGCGTGGAATCACTATTACAGGCCAATATTATGCAGCTTTAATTCCCAAGTTGAGGAATGCCATCAAAGAGAATAGGAGAGGGAAACTTCGTGGGGGCGTGCTGTTTCATCACGAAAACGCACCCGCGCACAGGTCGGCAGTTGCGATGGCTGCCATTCAACAAGCTGGCTTCGAATTGGTTGACCAGCCCCCTTATTCACCAAATCTGGCGGCTAGCGATTTTTATCTGTTCCCCAAATTGAAAAAATACATAAGGGGAAACGGGTACGAAGACGATAACGAGGTGATGGATGCCGTGGAGAGCTTTTTTGCAGGATCAAGACAAAACTTTATTTGTGAAAGGGATTGAAGCCTTGGAAAAGCGCTGGACTCGGTATGTAGAGAGACTCGGAAACTATGTAGAAAAATAAATTATTAAGTTATCAATAGTCATTATATTCTATCTCATTCTCACAAATTTTTGATCCCCCCTCGTAATAATCTTCTGAATTGAAAATTAAAAGCTACTTAAAGGTGAGTTTGAAACGTTCATATTTTTTATTCAGAAATCGGGCCTATAAACATATTGGTTTCGATTCTTTAAGGCGCAGATACTTGTCAGTAGCTGATTTTAAGATGAGAATCATGTCTAAACGGCTAGTCGTAATAATTTTTTTTAAAGTATAACGGTAATTACGGAACCCATTGTATGCGAGTCAGACTCAAACTTGGCCGGTTTACATAAAAGTACAAAACGATAAAAAACGCACACATTATTTACAAGACATATTACATTTAAGAAGAAAAGATGTACAATCGAACAAGGTACGAGTAGTTAGTACCTGTAGATGCAAAAATATTCATCATTCCTCTTCACTGTCAATTATATTTTATACGCTTAAAAGCCCCTACAAGTTTCACGAGCCATAAACAAAAAACAGCTACTTTTTCAGCGAAAATTTCTCAATAACTACAAGATATATTATAATAAAAAAAATAACGACACTGAGCGAGACTGAATGCCTCGCGCGAGCGCAATGCTTTATAAGACATTATTTATACAATTTATTACAATAAAATAAGTACTCAAAAATATAATATAAAAATTGGGTTCGATTGATAAACACCGCAAATTTCAAATTATTACGCGTAGACGACGCTTTCGCACATGATAAAATAATAATCCACCAACTTTGAATAACAAAATTGGTGGATTACTATTCTTACTATATGCCCAGTCCATACCATTTTTTGCAGATTATTATTAGCCACCAGTAAGCTGAAAAAGCAATTGAAAAACATAGTGTTTCACGATTACATAAAAACGTGTGTTAGGAATTTATTTTTCTAATTTAATTTGAGCAGTTATCAAAAATATTTCTTATACATTTACTAGATAACTATGTGCCGCAAAAATTGCATTAAAAGATTTATCATATATCTTGTAGTTATTGAGAAATTTGCGTTGAAAAAGAAGCTGTTTTTAGCTCGTGAAACTTGTGGGAACTCTTAACCTATTACACTTGAGTGTCATAAAAGCAATGACAACTCAGGACACTCACAACTGTGTTAAAAGTAGAACGTGAGATGCCCGTATAGGTACCAATCTCCTTGTTTTCTTGTACTAACAGATGTTTGCTTCTAATCCTAAAGTTGCAGCCAGTCTACTTGCCTTAAGACGACGACGACTAACGCCAACAACCTTGAGGGAACAAAACGCGCACTCGTTTCACACCCGCGCGACCCAAAATTTAGTAGTTTTTTGTACTTGCCTTATTATTGTAAAACTTTAATAAAAAAGCCTCAGATCAAAATGTAGATGATTAAATTGTCTTTGAGATGGTGTTGATTTCATTAAAATACGCCCAGCAGTTTTAGTGTGATTTTCGTGTTTTTGTCCGTTTTAGGCATAACTTTACAAATTAATTACACTATGTTATACGAATAAAACTCAAAATTTGCTTAGATCAAATTATTAAGAATATAGTCTAATATAGCATACTTTTTTTTCAATTAATTACGACTAGCCATTTAGACGTGATTCTCATTTTAAAATCAGCTACTCAAGGGAATCGGCGCCTTAACAGAGTCATAGAGTCACATAATAGTAACTCAGGTGCAATTAAAACCGGGGGCTAAAGCTAACGCATTCATTGCATTGAAATAGCCAATATTCTTGAACATAGTTGAACAGTAGATAATGTATGAACCCACAAAGATATCTGCCCTGCGCTGACAGTGAACATAAATTGTCTAACAGACTATATACAAAGTGAAAAGAATATAATTTTTGAATTTTATCAGTTTTTTTGTTATTTAGTCATCGGTCAGATAAGTTTCTGGCAGCAGTGAAACACAAACACACACAACCTAAATATTTTGTCTCTCTTATTTCTTTATTTGAATAGAATACAAATAATTTATTTGACATAGACACAATACAACAGAAACAATTACAGAGTAAAAAACATAATAAAAAATTCAATCAAAACTTGCGCTGAGCGTGCTTATTCATTTACTGTTGTTTACCGTGTGTCAACTATGACAAATAAGTGTTTTGTAAATAGTACACAAACTTGGATGGAGCTAAGTACCTAGTAGTGTATGTAACCCTTTGTATAGGAATTCATTCTGCGATGCGGATAACCACATTATCCGCATCGCAGCGTTACTACAAACAAGAGACATTCCAACTTTAAGAGGCTTATGACGAAATAATAATAATAGTTGCACGAGTCAATCTTCAAGGTTAAGCAAGCCATCCATTATTGACTTGGAGCTTTGGTTGGCCTAGCTGACATTTGTAGATAGATCTTTGCTACTCGGTACCTTGTCAATATATTTATGGTAAATATCATGTAGCTAAGAAAGAACTTACATCTTTTAGTAAAAACGGCAACAGACATAATTATGTTATCAGAAATAGGGTCCAATTTGTTCAACCAGGTTTCAGGCTGGGTAAAGTAGCGTCATATTTTATCATCATCATCTGCCTAGCCTTTTCCCAACTATATTGGGGTCGGCTTCCAGTCTTACCGGATTCAGCTAAGTACCAGTGTTTTACATGGAGCGACTGCCTATCTGACCTCCACAACCCAGTAACTGGCTCTTGGCTAGACTGGTGTCAGATCTCAAGCTTCTGACTACCCGTAACGACTGTCAAAGATCTTCTATGACAGCCGGGACCAACGGCTTAACGTGCTTTCCGAGGCACCGAGGAAACTCGGTATATTGAAATGGTCACCCATCCACGGACCGACCTCGTCAAGTGTTGCTTAACCTTGATGATCGACCCGTGCGGCTGTTATTATTTAGCCACAAGCTCCTCATACGTCAGCGTCATATTTTATAGGGTATAAAATGTTAAATAATATTCTCAATATTCCAGCTCACAGCTCGACTGACAATTTAAGGGGTAGTTTCGTTGTACGTGAGTGCGTGTAATTGTGTATTTGTACGGCAAGGCATAGTTTAAACTGGCTTCACTTTGTTGTTTGCAACGTTCCATCTTGACTTTTTATTTGATCTGAGATTGGATTACACAACTCCGGCCGGGGTTTCTAATGGGTTTTGTTACCCACTAAGTTTTTTAATATCAAAAGTATTTGTCGAACCCATGTCACAACGTCTAGGTACCAAAAAGTAATACCTATTATTGCCTCACTGTAATATATAATAATTCATATGTATGCTTGAAGACGTTTGACTGTTTTTTTAACCTACTTTAAAAAGGAGACTATTTTGCGTTCAACGAGTTTTATGACTCACTTGCGCCCCATATCTCTAAACTATGAAATAGAACAACATTTAGAAAACATTTATATATGTATGAAACAATATTACAATTTTTCACTAAGCCAATAGATCCAATGGTCAAATGTGCAGTCGTACTCTACCTAAACTAAAGTGTCAAAAGCTTTATTGTTGAAGAAGGTTAAACTTATATATTCTTTATATTATATTCTATAGATTAAATATAAAGAAATTTTAGACACTTTAGTTTTGGTAGAGAATGTGTACACTTTGGACCCTTCACAATACAATAACATAAATACGAGTATCACTTTGGATTCGAGATTCATGGTTATGTAATATACTGACCTAGAATTTGGGTCCTAGTTTAATAAAAAAAACTTGAGAGGTGTCAAGGGACACCCGGATGGAACAAAGTTCCTTTAGTATATACACACACATATACGTACACACATACACACACACACGTATGTGTATATATATATATTATATAAACACATATATACATACATACATATATATATGTGTGTATACATATATATATATGTATTTATACTCTCTCGACTTCGTAAACACAACAGCGTATAGGTTGGAACACGCACGAAACACGCGCACGCCGCACGGCTTACAACTATAGCAAAAAGTGTCGTTACAACTTTTCGTCTTAATTTTTTCCGTCTAACCCCCTTTCGCAACGCGCGATAAGGAACTTCGTTCCAAAAATAAAAAAAACTTATCTTTTTATATAACATAAGACATTTGTAATTTTTTTATAAATTACTAGCTTCTGCCCGCGGCTTCGCCAGCGTTCAAAGTTCAAAAAAAATGTTCCGATCGCCACCAAACTTTACCGGATTTTCCGCTGGGTCAATCTAAAGATTCTCTGAAAATTTCATTAAAATCGGTGTAGCCGTTTCGGAGTCTTTAAGGAACATACATACATACTTTCTCTTTTATATAGATAGATAGATTTTATTTGATGGACTTCTATATTCTTTTAATTTATTGAGATTATAATTAATGGAAGGAAAATTTTAAGGATTGATGAAACAAAGATCTTTACTTTTAAGAACATTTTTATTTTTCTTTAATTTGTAATGATTTAGATTTTGTATTGAAATTTTTAATTATTCTGCGACAGGTCACTGGCACAACTTGCGACCCACGGATGCCCCTCAAGTTCAAGGGTAAAATTTACAAATCCGTGATAAGACGTGTCGTACTGTATAGATCAGAATGTTGGGCTGTGAAAAAGATGGATGAAAAAAGATTGCATGTAGCAGAGATGAGAATGTTGAGATGGATGTGCGGAGTGACGAGAATGGATAAAGTGAGAAATGAGTATATTAGAGGAAGTTTGAAAGTGGCGCCAGTGACAGAAAAGTTGAAAGAAAACCGTTTGTCCTGGTATAGTCATCTGATGAGGAGGGATGAAACGCACACTAAAAGAGTTGTGAATATAAATGTGGATGTATGGAGAGAGAGGGGACGGCCAAAGAAAAGATGGATGGAGTGTGTGAGGAGTGATATGAAAGAAAAGGGAGTCGGTGATAGCGTGACGGGGGACAGGACGATATGGAAGAAGAAAACGTGTTGCGCCGACCCCAAGTAACATGGGACAAGTGCAGGAAGGTGATGATGATGACAAACCACACCTTCACATCTTTTGATATTGTATCAACTCATGTAACTCATTTTTATGTATTATTTGTATTGTTAGCATCTGAAAAGCATATTTTTAGTTAACTCTGATTGATTTCATATTTTTAACGTAATTTATATTGCTAATTTGTAAAATTTGGAATATTTGATACTGTAACATTATTTTTTTCATTTTTATTTTTTTGCTGAATCGGGTAAGACTGGAAGCCGACCCCAATGTAGTTGGGAACAAGGCTAGGCAGATGATGATTTGATACTGTGACATTTATGATCTGATCTGTCATATGTCTATTTTATTTTCGTATAGGCCATAGACATAATATACCATGGACTAGTTAGACCTCCTTTAAAATCCGTTATACATTATAATTTTCATTATAAGGGCAGCGGCAGACTGCCCCCCGTTAGTAAACCGTTTTTATTAATAATAATAATATAATAATAATAATCTTTATTCAAATAATAAAAAGGTAAAAACATTGTATTAATCTTAGATAACTAATATAGGTACAATAATGGAAGATGCCTGTACTAGGTAATCCTGTATCACAGGCAGTAAGGAGCTCTAAAAATATGCTTTAAACAACAGAATTTAAACAATATTTAACCTAAGAAATTCTTAAAATAGTAGCAAGAATAAATAATTTTGAAAAATAATCCTAATTTACTTAAACACTATAAACATATAATTAAATTACTAGGTCATAATTATTTATATAATGTCTTACTTATCTACATAGCAAATAGTGCACTTTGATTACACATGTAAATTAATTGCATAAGCAGAATTGTTACAGTCAAAGTTGTAAAATGAAAACACTAAATTATTACGGTAAGTAGGCCAATGTGGTGTCAGCAGCAGACGCACAACGCGTGTGACCTTGAGCATGTTAAAAATAATATTATGTAGCGCTCTTAGGTGCCCTCATAGTCTATTGAGTTAATGTAGTTGGTATCTGCATATTTACGTGCTGGACAACTTAAATCACCGGTTGGATGGTCACATTTTCTCTTGAACCGCTTGCAAGTCGCACATTGAGGGGAAGAAGATTTGCTGCTACATTCCTTCAAGGAGTGTCCAGTTTCTCCACAGTGGCCGCACGTTGAACTGCTTTCACGGCAAAACTTGGCTGCGTGGCCAAACTGCTGGCAATTGAAGCACCTCGTGACTATGGTAAAGTCTCGCACAGGGCATGAAGTCCAGTTAATAAAAATTCGGCTTTGGTTTATAAGCACTTTTCTTATGCTGGCGGACAGCTCGACGATGTAGTTGCAGGTAGGAAGGCCCTTCTTTCCTGATTTATGGCTCAACTTGATGTTTTCGAGGAAAGTCTCTCGACTTGTATTGGGCAATTTGTCTGACAGATTTTGTTCGTAGATACAGTCAAATACCTCCTTCTCAGTAAGGGTTACGGGAACACCAATGACTGCGACTCTAGGGCGTCGTTTAGACGGTTCTTCTATGATTAGGTCTGAGGTAACAATTTTCTCCGATTTCTTTAGTTTTTCAATATCGCCTTTGCTTTCCGTACTAATCAGTACGCCCCCATTTTCACTTTCTTTAGGCCACGGACTTGAATCTTAAGTTGTTCGGGTGAAATCAACTTCTGAACGAGTGATTTGGTGTCGTCACTCGTTTTAGTTTTATCGCTCGGATAAATGGCGATTGAGCTTAGGTTTGCAGGACGGACGAAATTGTCGGAGCCTTTCTTAACCATGCTGGCATAATAAGAGGAGGGATTCAGCTTCGATTTAAAAACCTCTTTGAACTGTTCCAGAGAGTTCACCACGTTCTGCTGAAGTTGTAGGTGCTGGACGGTAGTGTGGCTCTGGATCATCTTCTGCTTCAGCGATTGGTAAAGGACAGCCATCTGAGAAGTCCCACTTGAGACCTTTCGGCAAAGAGTTGAAACACGGAGTTTCTGTTCAGAGTTCATTTTTCCATCACTGACAATAGTGCACACTTCGTTCAGAATGCTATCTATAGATCCTAACCATTTCTGGATGTCTGGCGTGCTGATAACTTCACTCGGCAACTCATTCTCCGTAGGTGCTGGTGGGTTTAGATTTCTCGGGGGCAATTGTTGGTTAGGCGTCAGCGGAGGACTTCGTATTTGGCTAAGACCAAACGGGCTCGATCCTGGGATAGACATACTACCCGCAACACTTCATATAATTTAAACAGAAAATATACAATATTTCAGTGCATCCTGCACATAAAAGTTGGAAAAAACCTACTAGTCACACGTGACACACTTAACTTTGGTTTTAACTGATGCCGCAAAATTTTAATTTGATGCAATTGTTTATAGATATTTCATTTTAGCAAGTACAAATAAACACGTCCGCCTAGTCTCGCGACTGGTCGTCTCTTATTCGTTCCGGTCTTAATTTTTTTAATTGAGATTTGTAATTTTAAATTTAGGCGAGATGTCAGAACGAAGGAAAAACGGGCGTCAACCTTTTTAGTTTTTGAATCTGGACTGAACGCTGAAAGGCTGTTCCTACTGAGGACTACCAAGTGTATTTTCTAATCTGCAAACTCTCTAAAGCTCTAATATTCAGTATGTGAACGTGGTTAAATCTCTAGAAAAACTATAAATAAATAGCATCTGGACTAAGTGAACTTTTACTGCTAAATAAATGGTGTGCTGCAAAAGCTGCATCAGACAATACTAAAGCGACGCTCACAGTCACAGCGCGCTCGCCAGCAGCACGCACAGATTTTGAACCCGCCTACTTGACCGTCTGCTTGAGACGCCACAGCCCACCTCATACTGATACCTTGCTGCTTGCCTTCCTGTTCTACTTGAGAACTGGCTTATCCGGCTACATGCCCATTTTGCCTGCTTGTCCGTCGTGGTGCCTGCTCACCACCTGTCTACCTCGAACATTCCACGAAGAAGAATTCCTGTACAGTTCCTGACCGTTGGTTGCCTGCTTAGCTGTCGTCCACAAGCAACCAACGTCGTGTGAAGCCAGACCTTAGTAATTTAATTCTCAATATCCTTTTTCTGAGTTTATTTTTGAATTAATCTAATTTTTACTAACGTGGCTTACGTGTAGATAGCCTGAGTTAAACGTAAAGCGGAATACCGGAAAACCGTATAATTGTTGGATAAACGGGTTCACAACACGCATGACACATCACTGCTAATTTACATATTTACTCAGGACATAGGTACATACATATACTTATACAGTCTTTGAGACTAGACATTTTAATGTGCTCCATTTGTAAAACCTTTTAAGCTGGTATTCTTTTGTACACCGAAAAAACACATGAATAACATAATGTGTCAAGTGCAGACATGATTGAACGTAAGCCTATATTAAATAAAAAGGCACAGCATTTGTGTCATGTAAATGTTTGGTTTGTATGGAAAGTTTTGACAATGCCGCCTCTATGAGTACTCGACGTGACATCTCCATAGTCCTGCCTATCCTGTTACTTGGGGTCGGCGCAACACGTTTTCTTCTTCCATACCGTCCATATATATTTTTTATAAATCAAATCAATTTGAAATCATGTACCAATTGAATTATACTCATTGAGGCGGGTGGGCCTCTTTACAATATTATAGTTTAGAAATATTAAATTACTTAGTTTCTTTTGTCGATATCCATCTGTAAAGTATTGACTTTCCGACCCAACTAAATCACTAATTGAGTAGTGAAAAACTTTCGAGAGTGAAATAGTGAATACATTCAAAAATTTTCAAATGCCGAAAGATAAAGAAACAAGGAGCGTGCGTGTGAGGATCCAGCGACGAATCATACCATTCCCCGTGTCTCTAACGCGCGGTCGTATCGGCTCCTTTCACAATTGACGTCCTTCATCAATACATATAATAAATCTGTAGAAAAATATTTTTTGTACATCGAAAAAAATCCAAAAAAAATAGCCAGGGTGTTAAAGGATAACCAACAGAACCCATTTCTAGCATTTTTGGAATTTTTGTCTGTTTGTCTGTTTGTCTGTTTATCTGTTTGTCTGTTTGTCTGTTTATTTGTGCACGCATCACGTGAAATGTACGAAACCAATGTAGATAACTTTTATACATAAAAATTGTGCGTATCTTTAAGAATTACTTAGTTTTTGTTTCATCGCAATCGGTTCAATCTATCAAAAGTTAGATGAATTTAAAGTGTTCAAGAAGTAAAATAAACACAACACACGCAATTCAGATACTTTGACAGTTGAACTCGGTATTCGATAGATGGCGTTGTGCATTTAAAGTCATTTTCTGAATCGCGGTGTTAAGATTTTACGCGAAAGAAAGACCCTAGAAAAAAAAAAGGTATGTAGTATGTATATTTTTTAACCGACTTCCCAAAAAGGAGCAGGTTCTATGTTCGACATTATGTATGTTTTGTTTTTTTTTTTGTGTATGTTCACCGAATTCACCGATATCTCCGTCAATTGTAGACCGATTTAAAAAAATCATTTTTTGTTTGAAAGAGTATGTTCCGAGATTGGTCCCATTTTAATTTGGTGTAGGACTGACGAAGCAATTCGAAGATATACAACAGAACTCTTCAATAAATAACGGCAAATCTCTCGGAATTGCTGCAATCGCATGTCTGTTTGTTGTTTATACCATTTCATAACATAACATCACGCCAGTACGCTCTTAAGGGGTACGCAGATCTCTCATTTCACCGGTTATGTTCAAGTTTCATGATATTTGGGTAATATATTCTGGCGTTATACGAGTAGGTAACTTTCTAAACAACTTGCCTATTAGGTAGGTACAACTAAAAAGTGAAAAATAAAAAAACTTTTTACAAAAAAATACTACCGACTTCCAAATAAAACTACAAAGTTAAAAATAACTTTATTTTTGGAATTTATTGCGTTATGGACACCGAATTCCAAAAATAAAGTTATTTTTAACTTTTTAGTTTTATTTGGAAGTCGGTAGTATTTTTTTGTAAAAAGTTTTTTTGAGTATGTGGAGTAGGCAGGCAGGCTGGTAAGTATGGTAGGGTTGGCAGGCAGATGACGGGAGCGAAGCCGCGGGCACAGCTAGTACAGAATATTTGTTGCAGCTTATATACCTTTATTGTTTGTTCTTATCATTGAATAATTTGATTTTACTTTTTGTAAGTTGAGTAGGTTCTTTGAAAATACTCATACAAAAATATTTGTTTTCTGTGCAAGCGAAAGGAATACCTAGACAAGACGTAAAGTCATTTGCTGGGAATGCCACCTTTTTTGCTATCGGAGGGAACCTTCAAAAGGCGCCTGGACTTTTGGGGGAAAAATTAGGGAGTGAAGCACAGTGACCTTCTTTCCTGAGATTACTCGGTGGTCGGACAGCATCCCAACTCTGAGCACCCGAAACCGCGGAGCCTTATATGATACAGGTGGCGTTTCGGCGTGTTAGGCGCAGAGGTGGTTGCCTCCACGATGCCTCCTTCTCCGAGTGGGATCAGCCCTCTCACGATCCCACTCAGGGGCCTCCTTCTGGAATATCAAGGTCTCATCGAAGCAGGCCGGGCTGGAGGGAAACTCCAGATTTCTGCCTCTGCCAGCATAGTTAGGCGGCGGGTCCTGGCAACCAAAACCCGCCGCTCAGAGGCCCACACAAGGCAGTTCTCAAGAATGTGCTGTGCAAAATCTAAGAAACCTCCACAGTGGTGGCAATTTGCTGTGGAGGAGGTTGCCTCTCGCCAAATCCTATTCAGGTACTGATCATAGAAACCGTGCCCGGTTAGTACCTGAGTGAGCCTGTAGGATATACGCTCCCCTCTTTTCAGCCAGCCACGTCACTGTTTGTTTTCCCCAAATAAATAAAATAAAGTGGTGCTGGTGACCCTCAAACCCCAGAACATAGAGGATCCAATGCAATCATGTCGGGAACCTGTCGTTTGAAAGATAAAGGACACATTTGTTTTGAGCGCAGTACTAAATGATCATGTATATCACATCAATAGTATAAAGGCGAAAGTTTGTGTGTTTGTATGTTTGATATTTCTTCACGCTCAAACGGCTGGACGGAATGGGATGAAGTATGGTACAGAGATAGATTATAGTCTGGAATAGTAAATAGGATATTTTTTATCCCGGGAATATTTTCCCTTGGGATAATTTTCGACATTCACGCGGGCGATGCCGCTGGCAGAAGCTAGTTAATCATACATTACACATAAAAGTAACCATTTTATTATAAAAAAACAGATCGAAGATTATATACAAATCTAACCGGACTAATGAAATAATACATAAAAAAAAGAAATCAGATAAAAATGCGTGTTTACGAGATTTACATGATTAAGTCACATGTTTTCTTTTTATTGGTATTTTTTTACAGTATTCCGGTTACATAAAGTTTTGCTAATATTACCATTGTAATCTAGATATTATCTATATATATATATATAAAAATAACCCCTATTTCTCCTGGTCACGTTCTATAAGTTGAGAACGGCTTTACCGATTTCGCTTACTCAATTTTTGTTGTGTTTGTTAAGGTTAGATGGTTCTTAGATAGAAAAAAATAGTAGTTAGGTAGGGTAGGTTTGTAGGTAGGGTAGGTATGTAGATAGGGTAGGTATGGAGGTAGAGTAGGGTAGGTAGGTAGGCTCGGGTAGGTAGGTAGGGCAGACTAGGTAGGGTAGATAGGTAGGGTGGGTAAGGCACTTGACGGGAGTGAAGCCGCGGCTACAGCTAGTAAGGAATAAACCAACATTCATTTCATTCCCAATACAAAAAAAATCTCCTTTGTTAACCTAAGGAACGAGTGTAAATCCGCACCTAACCTTCCTATTTGTCCACAGAACAACAAAGTCCGCACCCGTCTGGGTGTCCGCTTCGCCGAGACCTCTCTGACAGCCGTGCCCTCTCGCCTGGAGGTCCCGAAGGTGGTCCCGAAAGTGGTCCGAGGTCCTGCCTGACAGCCACCCCCCCGCCTCCGCTGCGCCGAGCACGAGCGTTGTCGGGTGTTGCACCAGTATTACAGCGATAAAATCGCTACTGTTTAGTGCTAAGGAGATTCAACGCTTGGGTTTTTATAGAAAGCTATCCCGTTATAATGACGCCGCAAAATGACGACCGTCCACATGGGAGTCTAGTGCGAAACTATAGATAGCACTTTTTGACACCAACAAAAACAGTCATTGCCGGGATTGCCGTCATTTTTTGGATACCACAGAGCACGTAATAACATCACCAGCTAAAGACGTCATTACAAATATTTTTTATACCATTCCCCCTCTAAAAAGCTTATTTTATTCACTGAAAACAGTGAATAAAAAGCACTTTTACTCACTGTTTTGGTGTTTGAATTTAGAACACACCAATATATATTCGACGTCCATCTCAATGCTATCAACCTCCTTGCGCATAAAATACTCGATACAAACTCCTTGTGCAAAGAATATTAGACTTTCAAACTTCTTCATCGATTTAATTTTCAGTTTCTTAATTTTTAGGATTTCAATAATGATTTTCATGATTTTGATTTTAGTCTGGGATGTTTAGTGAATACTTATTTGGATTGTAATTCTAATATTAACTGCATTGGTGTTTGATTAATTATAATTATGTAACGTAACGGAGGTGGTCACTGGCCCCTGAAACACAGATGCTGTTACCTAGCTCAGCTTCAATTTAAAAAAAAAAATATACCGCGATCATAGATATATTAAACAAGGAGATATGGCGTGTAGACGAAAATATATCGGAAACCTGTGTCTCCAGTTTGCCCCTACCACACGGCAACTACTACACATGCAGTTCAGTAAAGGCAATAGATACGCAGTCGCGCTCACACCCGCATTTCTTAAATCAGAACGTACTACACAGTCAATTATAAACTTTATCTCATCAACACAGCGTGTATTTACCATGCACCGTACAACTTACGCACACAAAAACATCGGACGCTATCGTTGTGCTGTGCAAAAGCAATTTATTTTACATTTACGCTAGTGATTGACTAAATCGGAAAGTTATCGATTCTCCCATTTACCTTACTATATTATTTTTTTGTAGTTCTGTAAATAAATTATATTAAAAACAGCATGCCCAGAAAATATAATAATAATAATAAACAATATGTACCTAAAAATATAAATTATTAAGTAAATCAAAAAATTCAAACAATCAAAAATCTGGTTACGTTGCTTTAGGCTGTCATAGCGTATTGAAACAGGAGGTATTGTTGAACCCTGCTATGGTGTTTAGTCAATGACCTGTAAAGTGGAGGTATTTGTGCAGCACTTGACACTTTGGTATTACTGGGGTGGCATTTTTTGTCAAAATGTTAGTTACGCATTTCTCTACCACGCCGTAAAATAATCAAAATAATTAATAAACATTATTTCACATCGATCTTCCAACCGGGTTAAAACGGTTGACAAATTGAAAAATAAACTATAAAAGCAATAATATTTCATTCGTCAATCGACGGTGTTGTCGATAGCCTACGTTAGTGGATCTGCATAAGCACAGCACTAACTCGTCGCAAGAAGCAGCGGCCGTACTACGCGATGCATCCGCTTAGTAAAGTATCGTTTTGTGATTTTTACATTGCTTGTTCAGTCACTCAGCGACAAACTTAGATAGTGGTTAAGAAGCAATGTATTTAATGCAAAAATAGTACAGTCGCTGTGCTATTTGAAAACAAAAGTAACATAGTAGAGGCAAGAAATATTTTACGATTTGTTGTTTTTCATGATTTTAAAGACAAATATAATAAAATACTTGTAATTACATATGGTAACTGATTCCATGATTTACAAAGTTTTGATTTAGGCTTCGGTTTTTACAAGAAACCACTGAACAACACGGCATTCTTATAACTTTTCACGATCACGGTCGAAAGCGCACTAGTTCGCGGTGACGGCCATTTGTCTATGACATGCTCAGTCAGTCCATGTCGCGCGGACACCGACACGCCCCCTTGCCACTTCTCCTGTATTTTATATTTCTATGACCGCGATTTTTTACATTTTTTGTGAATTTTGAAGGTAATAAAATATTTATTCATTATTATTCCTTGTGCTTTTCGCTTAAATCTTTCTTTTTCTCGTAGTCATGGTATAAAATATAGTATGCAACTCTTGAATAAAACGAATTTATATCGAGGGCCATGAATCACTCGCGTTGCTCAGGATTCTAACACTTGAATTACTCGCTATGCTCGTGATTCAATCATCATGAATCACTCCCTACGGTCGTGATTCAGTTGTTAGAATCCTACACTTGTTCGTGATTCATCTATAGCCCTCGCATTAAATCCGTCCTTTATTTACTAGTTGCATAATATACTATTGTACACGCGTTATGTGGCTAAAGCAAAAGTTTTGTTTTATATTCATGAAAATGTAATGTGGTACTCACTGACACGTCTTGTTGGTATAGAAAGATTAAGTTTAGCCCTCTCTACATTGTTGTTTCAGTGCTCTGTATCGGATAACTATTATTTATGATAGCATGGCTTTTTTAAGAAAACTCAAGCATACCGGGCATTACCTTAAAACATCGAGTTTTAGAAAGAGAAGGGCATACAAGAGCTGAAAGAGAACTTGATGTGTTACATTTACGGCTAGGTTATCGAAGAACGGAGGATTTAACTTTTTATGTAATAGCACCGCCAAAGCTTTAAGTGTTTAATTACTAAGTAATAGGCCTAAAATCTTCCCCAGACAAGTATGACATGACAACGCGACAACAATACGACGACGTAGTTTCATAGAAATGGCTCTATCTGTACAAGAATTCGAAAAAATGTTGTCGCACTGTCGGGTCCCACCTGACTGCGGGAACTTGAAACAATTATGATGTGTACGTTGTAACAGAAAGTTAACTCACCAGCATTGTACATTAGGAGAAGATAAAACGAAAGGAGACTAACTTGAATATACATAATATAATTTTGATACAAAATATGAAATGTATGGAGATGTTGAAAAAAAAGAGCATCGAAAATAAAGTTTAATGAAAATAAGTATTTGTAACAGTGTTTTTGTAAATTGATCGTACTATAATTATTCAGAACATAAAAAAAAACTATCAATTCAGGACTTTACGATGACTTACATTAGTTAATGAAACCAAAAAATAATAATTGAAACATAAAGAGAGCGAAACTGATCTATCAATCAAAAGGTAATTCGAATGAAAAAGACTGAATAATGATGGTTCTGAGTGGTACCTACTCGTAGATTATGTTGAAAATAACTTGTAAATATTATATTGTTACGAGTGGGGTTCAGATATAAATTATTTGAATAGCAGAATTTAATTAATCAGACTGTATTACTGAAACACTTCTTAAACAATTTTATTACTTCACACTATTTCCTTTTCGTTTGCTCTGTATCGCTTCCAAATTGAAACTGTCCAATGACGAAGACGACCGCCCTTTATATAGCACGGACGATGTTTTTGGAACGTTCAATACCGTTCTTGATACATCGAGAATCTTCCAGAATAATAGGCTGAGATAGACATTCGAGGAGAACTTTCGAGATCGTTCTTAACGTGACTAGAACTTTCTAGAACGTAGTCCTTTATGTTTCTCAGATCGAACCCACATCTTCCCCTTATTGTCAGATAAAGTAATTCAAAATAGACGCGACAATAGCAAACTATGCATTACCAGATCTAGGACAGCACTATTGCGGAAAAGTATATTCTGTATGGCGGCAATTATTTATAATACGTTGCCAATATATTGGAGCGAATATATAACACAAAAAATAAAAAGTAGGTTGAAATGCCTTTTGTTAGAGAAAGCCTATTTCACCACAGATGAATTTTTTACTGATAAATTAATTTGACTTGTGTAAAATATCCAGCTTCTAATTACTTTGATATATAATTGATATTTCTTTATACATGCTGTAGTATATTTTAATATTTAAGTTCTGATTTGAATTATTCATTGTTTTGTATAATGGATGAATTTAGAATTATTTGATGTGTACTTGTTTATATTTGTACGCCGCCGCCGTCGAGGCAAAACGTGGCAGTGATATATGTAATATATCGCATGCCATGTGCGTGTGTACTCATGTTTTGGAAAAATAAATTATCGTATCTTAAGATCCGAGACATTTTTGATCAATGTGAATCAAGTTTGTAAAAATGTTTGATAATGGACATACATGCACTTTAATTCAAGCTATGTAAATGTGTTGTATAAATAATTTATAAGTAATAAGTGTTTTTTTTTATTATTAGTTAAGGAAACTTTAATGGTTATAAGATTTTTACTGAAAAGTTTTTATTGAGATACACCAATCTATTTAATATGAGATTTTGCTTTGAAGCAATTTAAGTACGGCTTATTCTCAGCCGCTCCAAATCTATTGTTCTCAAAACAATGTCTCTCCATACATTGATTCCCAAGAACTCCATAATTTTATTAGTTGAATAATAAAATACTAAAATTGTTCCCAGCGGCTCCAAACCCAATTGCGTAAGGTCAACAAAACCCGAATTGCTAACATTAATTTCAATACATAGGCAGTCACAAATCAATCGTATGCTAAATATTTATTTATTTATTTTTAGTTAATTAAAACGATACAAAGACCAATTACAATAATTAACATAGAAATATAATATAACAATGTTGACAAAAGTGTCACATAAAATCACAAACAATACAATTAACAGTGCCAATATAATCTTAATAAAAATTCTAAAATTACAATACAATTAATATATAAGTTCGAAACCGATAAAGGTTTCGTTCTTTTTGTTTTTTGATGCAACACTGTGTCAACTCCCTGTCATCGGTATTGACAGTTTTTGGTTGGGTTGAAGTTGGCAACACTGGTAAAAATGTCATTGATATCGCGAGACGTAAAAAGATGGTCTTGATTTAACATTGTTGAAATTGGTTTATAACCAATCCATCGTTATCCGAAATTACGTTCGCGAACCGCGAGAGGAACTGGGAATAGCCCGTGCATTTGTTTGTGTATGTATTTCGCGCGCGGCGAAGTATTTTTGTCGGGATCATGTCTAGATTGTATGCCGGGCACATCGGTCCAGACCACGTCGGTTATCCCAAATTTATTATATATTTTCGCCCTATTACCCCCGACCGGACACGGGAATGAACGAGACCAGGAGAGCAATTTGTACTTTAAATTCTTTGGATCTCATAGGAAAGCTGTTATTATTAAAAATATATAGCTTTTTAGGGTTCCGTAACCAAAGGGTAAAAACGGGACCCTATTACTTAGACTCCACGGTCCGTGTCTGGCTTTCCATCTGTCACCAGGCTGTATCTCATGAACCGTGATAGCTAGACAGCTGAAATTTTCACAGATGATGTATTTCTGGTGCCGCTCTAACAACAAATACTAAAAACCCATACAACAAACGTCATTTTTTTGCCGTTTTTTGCGATAATGGTACGGAACCCTTTGTGCCCGAGTGTGACTCGCACTTGGCCGGTTTTTTATTTGGAGCCACAGGGACTAAAATTATGGAGCGCCTGGGAATAAGCAATCGATGTTGTGCATCTGTCATCATGTTGTTACTCAATCTCAAAGGAATATAATAATATGGAAATAAAGTTGATGTCAAATTTGATATTTTTCATTTTATTTGGAATCACATTAACTTACTTCCCTAGCTTACTACGCAATGTTATACGTCCGCCCAAAAAATAAGGAAGTCAGTCCGTAAAACTGCTTACAACCGCTTCAAAACTTTGTTAAACTTTGGTAAGTATCCTTAATTATATTTAAAAGTGTGTAGTAAAAGGAGAAGCTAATAATACTTGTTTTAATTGCCACCTTGGTCTTGTGGTCTCAAGTGCCACTACTGAGTTTTGGGTCCTGGTTTCGATTCCTAAGTCAGGCAAAGTGATTTTGGGTATTTCCATAAATAATTTCTCAGTAGCAAACACCGAATTTGGAAGTTGGCGGTGTAAGGGACCTAACTGATGGGCGATGCAATTTAGATTGCGACGATAGGAGACATCGCGCACGTATTAACATGGGTAACATGTTGGCGCGTAGATTTTCTCGTTGCTCTGACCTATTAAAAATTACTCTTTTTAACCGACTTCGCAAAAAGGAGGAGGTTATCAATTCGATTGTATTTTTTTTTATGTGTGTTACCTCAGAACTTTTTATTGGGTGAACCGATTTTGACGATTCTTTTTTTATTCGAAAGCTGATGTTTGTCATGTGGTCCCATTTAATTTTCATCAAGATTTGATGAAGAACTTCGGAGATACATCAGAACTCTTCAATAAATGACGGGAAATCACTCGGGATAGCTGCAATCGCATATTTGTTTATTGTTTACACTATTTCATAACATAACATCACACTGGTACGCTTTAAAGGGGTACGCAGGTGTGAACAGTTCACCCTGGTATGCTCTCATTCCACCGGTTTTGTTTATTTAAGTTTCACCTAAGCTAACCTAGCCTACAGAACTGGTCCATTATGTACCACAACTAAAAAGTTAATAAAAATAAAAATCTTTTTTACAAAAATTACAACCAACTTCCAAACAAAAACACTACAAAGTGAAAAATAACTTCAATTTCGGAAGTCGGTGTCAAAAAACGAAGAAACGAAAACAGGAACACCGACTTCCGAAATTGAAGTTATTTTTCACTTTGTAGTGTTTTTGTTTGGAAGTCGGTTGTTAAGGCCTTCTGTCAGAGCTTTTACACGGGCAAACTATGGGTCAACTACACCAAACGATCGCTGGATGTCCTGCGCGTGCAATATAATAATACTTTTAGGATGTTGTTGCGACTGCCCCGTTTCTGCAGCGCATCGGCAATGTTTGCTGAGACCAACACAGATGGCTTCCAAGCCATAATGCGCAAAAACGCTGCTGTGCAGAGTGCGGAGTAGTCGCAACTATATCCTGAGAGCTGTGGCTGAGAGCTATACGCCAGATATCCGACATTTTGTGCGGAGGGTGATCAGATAGGAAACATGTGTTCCTGGCTGGTGTGTGTGTGTGTTGGCTTTAAATCTAAACTAAACTATAAACGATACTAACACTAGAATTTAAGCTTTTTGTAATACTAACCCAATATGGATCACTGTTATCTGAATTAAATGAATTTGAATTTGAATTAAAAAAAACCGGCCAAGAGCGAGTCGAACTCGCGCACGAAGGGTTCCGTACCACTATCACAGAAAGCGGCAAAAAAATCACGTTTGTTGTATGGGAGCCCCACTTAAATGTTTATTTTATTCCGTTTTAAATATTTTTTTGTTATAGCGGCAACAGAAATACATCATCTGTGAAAATTTCAACTGTCTAGCTATCACGGTTTATGAGAGACAGACGAACAGACAGCCAGATGGACCGCGGAGTCTTAGCAATAAATGTGCAAGCGGTCGAATTGTAAGTGCAAATCGGTCGAATTGCATCACATTGCGTCCACGTGAACGTTTGTAATTTCGCTTAGAAAACCACTTATCGGGGTGATTTAAATATTTTCGTGTCGACTCATCAAAAAGGTCGCTTAATCACACCGCCAACTGCCAAACTCCGCGTTACTAGTCACTAATTCGGAAATTTCCGGCACGATACCTTCAACTTCATGGGTCGGCACGTAAAGGCGTTGATTCTGCACCTGATCTATCCCCAGTTGTGTTGGATTGCCGGTCCCTTTGACTATGAGAGTGAAGGAAGAGATAGTGCACATGTGTTTATGTACTGTGAGGACTCACCAATGAAGAAGGCAACCTACTTGCCTATATTAAGACTGGCAACAGACAAGGGAAAGGGAACTGAATATCGAACATATAATAAATGAAGATGTTCTTGCTAGGCTTGTGCTGTGTATATAAAGGCCCTCCTCTGTGCCTTGAGGGTCGCTCAAGGCCGCCATGTGGCTCCCACCACTGCCGTCGCCGCGAGCCAGCCCATTAACAACCCTATTGCCAGACATAGCGTCGCCGACATCATTTTCGGTGCCTATGCGATCTGGATGACAGATGAGGCACGATCGCTAGCCGCTGAGATCGAAAAGATTGAAGCAACAGGTAACACACCTAACCTATCAGAATCCCAAGCTCTATTCAATAGGTATCCCTCCATCACAAAAGAGCTAGATAGCCTGGTTTTCAGAAATGGTCAATGGGTGCGCAAGTAAGTCGCACCCTTTGACCTTTCAAGTTAGTATTCACATAATTAAGGTGTAATCTTTAAAAAATATATGTTTCGCCAACTTAGGCATATTCCTTGACCGTTCTCCGACTTTCTTATCCGTTCTTCTCCACCTAGGTAGTTTACGAACGGAGAGTAAATTCATTAATTTAGATCCAGCAATAGTTGTCCCCCAGCGACGCCCTGAGCCGAGGTTCGACCCCAACTGGGGTAGCCCTCAGCGTTGTCGCTTAGGTTTATAAAATTGCGCCTAGCTGGAGACTATATAGCTTAGTCTCAGCAGGAAAAGTCCGGTTAAGCAGTAACAAATCACTTTGATTGACAGTGCGAGACGCCAAGTATTAAAAAAAAAAAAAAGCTTGAGGGTCACTTCTAGATTAGTCGCCCGAAGGTAGGCACGTTATTATATACTAAATATACCAGATAAAAGTAATTTGCGTTTGATTCCCGTAGCCCACTGGCTACCTCCTCACAGTACTATCATATCTTCCGCGTTGATGGCTGGTCTCTACTGAAATAGGGATGATTACTGGGTAAAAAAATAATAATTCTATTGAGTCCGTCAGTCAGATTATCAAAAAATTTTGGACTTGTATTCTTTACTAAATCAAATCCATAAAATTACAAACATAAAGCTCATCAAAGTTCAGAAGTGGACGCTTGTGAAGTCACCTTTGAGTAAAAAGTGTACTAAAACGTGACGTCAAATAAAATTTTAACGAACAGGGGGTGACCATAAGCTCTTAGAGCGGTATCAATTTGAGATCGAATAAGGGACAGATGTATCTGACGTGTATGACCACAATAGATCCCAATGGGTCGAAGTGTCCGAGTTATTTCTCGGCCCCTCCAAAAGATAAGATAAGATCTGACGTGTGACGATCTCAAATTGATACCGCTCTAAGAGCTTATGGTCACACCCCCTTGTATCGTCGTTATTTTTTGTTTACATGACAAGACGTACGAATAAATAAATAAATGTGAAGGCAAAACAGTTCATTAAATTAGGGTCTATTTAATGTTACTATAACATAATTATGATAGGGTTTTTTTCATGAGTTTCTTGGTTTAGTTTCGTATAGTCAATCTTAAAACTTAAAAAGTTTTATTTAACTTATTTTGATTACTCGCAATTTTAACAAAGATAAGTTTTAATCTCTTAGGCAACTGAAACATTTAACTTCAGTCTACTCTATTGACACACTTACCAAGCATCTGATATTTTGAAGCTCACAAAATGTAAGACGACAGATGAAAGGCTATAACGCTTAGCCAACCATAACAAACATTGTCATGATTTCCAATTTCACAGTGTATTGCAGTCCTAGTATATACGAGTATTATTATAAACGCGAAAGTTTGTGAAGATGAATCGATGGATGTATAGCGGATGTTTATACATATTACATATTCGCGAGCTGGCTAACCAAAACCAGATGTATCCTCCGACTGCACAGCATGTTTTTTTTCTTGTTTACATATTTTTAGTTCGCTTTTTAAGCAGTCGGTTTTTGTGATTTTTTTATTTAACCTTTTTTATTTACAACTTTAAAGTTTTTTTTTTATTTGATCCATTTAAGTTTTTTTTTTATTTGATATATTTTTGAAATCACCACCTCTTAAAACCCTTTATTTTGATGATACGATGGGTTTGGAAGGAGAAAAAATATTTTTTCCCTCACAAAATGGCGCCCAAAATCCGCAATATTTTTCTTTTCCAATTTTAATGTAGCCAGTGACACTCGCAGGGTTAAGGCGAATCGATTGACGTAAGAACCATCAAAATTGGCCTTTAGAACGCCACATAGGAACAAACATACATACATACATAGACTGATAAACACATTACCCTCCTTCGGCAGTCGGGTATTATAAATACACAAACACTAACACAGACACAGAGTTTTGGGACAGAAACTAGCTGAAAATATAGACAACATGGACGGTAATGGAATATCGAAACAAGACCTAGGTGAAAAAACAGCAACTTCCTTTGTTTTGCTTGACACTGACGAAGAAGAAGTACTGTCTATTATAATGAACCTAAAAGATGATTGCGCTGTAGGAACAGATGGTATTTCAAAAGGGTTACTAAAAGCTGCGAGTGGTGTGCTGACTCCTGTTATAACAAGCTTTTCAAAACAGCGCTCATACATCCTATATTTAAGTCGGGCAATAGAGACAGTGTCAATAACTATCGACCTATATCGGTCCTTCCAGCGATGTCCAAGATACTCGAAAAGCTGTTAAACAAAAGGTTAACGAATTACTTAAGAACTTTTAAACTGTTGTCAAAAAATCAATTTGGATTTATTCCTGGTAAATCCACAGAAGATGCTCTAAGAACTTTGACTGAAACTGTTGTTAAATCTCTTGACAGTAAATCTAAATGTATTGGAGTATTCTTGGACCTTGCGAAGGCTTTTGATACTGTTTCTATCCCCAAGCTACTTGCTAGGATGGAAAATATGGGAATACGGGGTATAGCCTTGGACATGTTCACTAGTTACTTAAATGGAAGAACCCAACGTGTAAAAATTGGCTCATATGTAAGTGAAGAAGCTCAAATAACATATGGAGTTCCACAGGGAAGTGTACTTGGCCCCCCAATGTTCTTGATGTACATTAATCAACTGTACAACTTTCATCTTCAAAATGCTAAAATTGTTACCTTTGCAGATGACACGGCAGTAGTATTTCACGGCAAATCTTGGGATGAAGTAACTGACATCACAGAAAGTGGCATTAAGCAGATTCTATACTGGCTCAATAAAAATACGCTAACTATTAACCTTAATAAAACCAAATATCTTACCTTTTCTATTACAAAATCAGGAGCGCCAGCAACAGATAGAATCAAAATAAGAGCCCACACCTGCCATAGTAACAACAGCACTCTGTGCCACTGTACTCAGCTCGATCGAGTTGATAGGCTTAAATATCTGGGTGTCTGGGTTGATGAAAACCTTAACTGGCATCACCATTTTGAACTTCTGACAAATAGAATTCGGAAACTAATGCCCATTTTTAAAAAGCTACGCCATATTGAGGATTTGAATGTTTTGAAAATAATTTATTATTCACTTTGTCAGTCAGTGTTGGGATACAGTATTTCTGTCTGGGGAGGGTCTCACAAGACATTTCTTATCAAGCTTGAAAGAGCACAAAGAGCGGCAATCAAAGTAATTATGTCCAAACCAATGCTATATCCGACTGCAAGACTTTACAGGGAATTTGATGTCCTCACTGTGCGTCAATTATTTTTATTACGCAATCTTATTTATGCTCACACCCATTTACCGAATAACAGCTCTCAAATAGATAATAGAAGAAGAAAAGATATTGTATTCAAAACCATTCCACACAAAACAATTTTTGCAAAAAGATTCCCTTATATAATAGCTCCCTACATTTACAATAAAATTAGTAAAAATGTTTCCCTAAAGAAAATACGGCATTTTAAATTTAAAAAAGTAGTTAAAACCTTGCTGGTTGTATTGAATTACCAAGAAACTGAAAACCTCTTAAGTGTTCCTGGATAACCTTCAACACAAGCACATGCCTATATATCTACCTCCAATCACACATATATACATTCCAAAACACGCAGGCACGCACACACACAAACACACACACACACGTCTCATCCAAATATTCTACTTTTAGTTACTTTTATTCTATTTTTTTAAATTGTATAACTGTAAAGTTGATTATGTCGAAATACCTAATTAACCAATTTTTAATAATTTATGATAATAACGGATTGTTGCACAATTAATATTTTTAAGCAAATAGATCAACCACGAATTGTTACTGATGCTTATAGCACAGGTACCTTAACCTAGTTTAAGTGACAGTGTTCATATTGTTAACATAATTTATTTGAACCAATAAACGTTATTTATAATTATTATTATAAATACGAAAGTTTGGATGGATGTTTGGTACACAATCAAGCAAAACAACTAAACGGATCTGGATGAGATAGTAGACTTGTCTGGAAAAGTGCTTAGGCTATTTTTCATCGCGGTATAAAGTTCCCTTGGGATAAGAATACACGTTCAACGCGGGCGAAGCCATCAGAATATAAATATTATGGCTAATACTAATAAGTCTACCATTTATAAAGATATTGGAGGAACTGCTTATTCCACGCAAGCGGAGCTGCAGGCGACAGCTAGTAAAACAATATTTATACAAAGATACCTTTATAACGCAACTTATCGTAACAATAATATAGTAATATGATTACAATAAAATATTGGTCCTCCAAACACTTGCAGCGACAACAGTACCATTTGTACCTTTTTTGTCCACTCTGACCTCGAAGTTTTTTGGCTTAACTCGAATATCCAGCAAGTTACATGAGGGCCGCATAACCACATGAGTAGATAAACGGAACAGAGATAAAACTGCATAAAACCACGCGAATCGGTTGCACTACTACAAGCACGCGGACGCATAAGTGCGTGACCACTGGCCGCTAGTCGCGTACGCGGCGAGGCTGGAAAAACCGGTTTACATTGGCACAGCCAGTGTACAATCTCAGGGTCTGTGCAACGCACGTTGTTTGTTTTGTTAGTTGCAAGTTTGAATATTTTAATGTAAAAACGTTGTATTTTATTATTAATAACTTTTGTTTATTGTACTGTGTGTATGAATAATACTAGAAAATATAAAAATATATCATAGTTTAAATATCCTAAGGAATACAATAGGTAAGTAAATATATATAAGTGAAGTAAATATACACAAGGCTTTTAATGATGGTAACGTACAATTGGGTTTTTTAATTATACCTCCTTATAATTTTATCGCATTTGTTGAATTGCTCGAGCAAAAGTTTCGCGAATATTTCGATCTTGAAATAAATATTGTAAATGTTGGCAACAAAATACTTAAACGTATTAAAATTGTAAATTTGATATGCCATGTGAGTCTTTCCCGTTAGATTACTTGAAAAAACTTTCTGTTAGATTCAGAATTTATCACACCATTAAAAGAAACAAAAAATTATAAGGGTAAGTAATTTGTAAAGTATTCTATCATACATAATAAATAATAAAACTATTTAACATTTTTTTTGTTTTCACCTATTGTGGCAACCCTACCAAAATAGGTAACAATTTTGCACTTTCTTTAGAAGCTTTGTCTCTGTTCCGTTTATCTACTCATGTGGCATAACTGTGCAGTAAATCTGAGCTCGCAACCGCCATCAAGAGCCATGGAATGCGGTCACTGCCGAAATTGGCTAGATGCCATCATCTGCTGAGGAGTTTGTTGCGCAACTTTTTCCCAGCTTAAACTAACATCTTTTGTAAATGATGCTCAAAAAGCTTTGAGCAATTTGAGTAATTTACTTTTGATTTGAATTTATCTACCGTCTTCTAACCGTGACAACGGTTTATCTACGAAATTTCTCCAATTTATATCCCAACTTCAAAAGTCAACTAAATCTACATCCATACTTAAAATTTAAAAGCTTTAGCAGGAGTGCAAGCAGGTCTATAAAAGTTGAAAGTCTTGAAGCGCTGTCGTTACGAACTATTTCGTACGTTCGTGTACGTTAGCGATTCTCCGAATTCGAAATTTTCCGAACTTCATAAACTCAATATGTTTGCTTGAAAAGTCACGCGCGAGAGAATTTTATTCAAAAGTACCAAGTTCTTAAAAGGTTTGTAAGCTGTATTTCTTGACGTGGTTTGTAAGGTGCATGTTTTTTTAGCTGCCTGTGGCCGTCATCATCTTTTTACGCTTATCCTAATATTTACAGGTAGTGCAGCAAGTTTTCTTCCATACATCTTTATTGGCCTTAGTAAGTGCTAGGTACTTTTGAGCATAAGATGCCGAGTTCGATGCCTGATATGGAAAAGTATCATCATATTATTTCGATCTGAAGTTTTGCAGTAAGGCCCGGAGTTTATGTGTATGCCCAGTACTATACACGTCTGCCTACCTCTTCGGGGAATACACGCGTAATGTTGTGTAATCTTTTGCTCAGTTGTCTCACTAACAAGCGACAAACATACTTTCACATTCAATTACAATATTATCACAACGATAAACACAGTCCATTATTCAGTCTCCATCCGCAAGAACACGTGCCAGTTGAATTAATATTCATTCAACGGAACCCGAACTGTATAATTACTATAAATAAGGCAAAATGGGACACGAACTAGAAACCAGTATCACGCTTGCCTATAATAAAATACAAAACTCAAGAATTCCTACAGATCAACAAGAATTTAGGCTAAGCCTCCTTCATACATGAATATCTAAACACTTACCTACTTACCATAGGAAAGCCGAAAATGCCGTTCTGAACGCATTCTATTATTATCGCTTATATTCTGAGGCACATATTCGAAGTCGGTTTGAAAGACTTCCACACATAATATTTTTACCCAGGAATCATCACTATTGAAGAAATAATGATATCTAATATTTTATTTGTGACTCGCACAATAATACATACACAAAAAAAACTCGATACATCAATATACAAAACTTTTTACTTTTCCAAGTACACTTTATAAGTTGGTCGACTATTACTCGTAAACTTGTAAAGCCTACTTAGCTGTGATAGTTTCTCTTTTAATTTCGTTATTTACCAGTCGCTCCATGTAAAACACTGGTACTCAGCTGAATCTGGTTAGACTGGAAGCCAACCCCAATATAGTTGGAAAAAAGGCTAGGCAGATAGACAGATATATACGACTGCCATGATTTTTTTCACATGTACTATAGCAACCATTTAGCTTGCAGGGCCCACACCTAAATGGTTGCTATTGACACCAAAAAGTTCAAGATGGTCCATTAACGACACGGTTACACCACGGAAAGATGGAGCCGGGTGGAATTGACTACCTTTAGCGGGAAACAGACACTCCTGGGTCTTAGCAGCAATGAAAGTGACCAGCATCGCCCCATTCGGGGACAGTCTTCAAGGAAGTGTTTAAGCGCTTGTTAGAATCATGAAGGCACTCCATATAAAAGTATCGACATCAACCAGGATGGCAAGCTTGGAATGTCAAGATGGTTGTTGGTTATTTACTGTGTATCAGAGTTCCTATGTATGTGGTTTGTAAACCCTTCCCGTTTTTATGTATAAAATCACAGAAAGAATTGAAATAAATACCTAGTCTTGGTATTTATTTCAATTAGGCTTTTCAATTTTTATAAAAACTTTTTTTTTTTTTTTCTTATTGAGAAGGCTCAGAGAGCTTACCGCCTGCTCGCTAAACTAGTTCTCGTGGAGAAGAAGGACAAGAAACTCCACGGAAGCTCTTCTGTAGTATTTAAAGATATCTTTTCCAACCATATAAATATCATTTATCACAATAGAGATCTAATTCTATGATTACCATTATATGACGAATCTTGTAACATATCACAATGTTACAGAATCAAAACAACAAGGACAAAACAAAGAACATGACTAGCCCTTTTTACTATTGTTGATAGGCTTGCGTTAAGTTAAGATTTCCCTTAAATCAATTTAACATATTATTACGAATAAGGACCATAATATGATACAGATACAGTTTCAACACAACCAAAACAAATGAATTTAATATTTAGTCGTTCTTAATCGATATTCGAAAGAATATTGATACTAACTGACAGTCTTCTACTAATTGTCTCAAAGGACTTATAATACTCGTACTAAAATAGCAATATAAAATCCAGGATACATCATAATGATCCTTACAAATTACCTAATATTTTATAGGAATCAATCAATCAATCAATCAATCAAATATTTTTATTTTACATAGGCCTACATGGGCACTTATAAAACGTCGACAAAAGGTGCACGGTTCGGGTTAGTCGTTTCCTATGGAGAAGAACCGGCAAGAAACTCCATGGTTACTCTTTTAAATTGTTTTGTTTACAATATTTCCATGTTACAGCATTAGTACTTGGATATGGGGGGACAACGTAGGCCCGACAATAAGTCGTACGAAATTGAAAAAAATAAATAATGCACGAAATAAAAAGTTAACAAATGTTAACAATCATCTAGAAAACTAGAAAGCCTACAATGTTCACACATTCACAATAGGTAAAAGAATCTATACAAAGGTAAAAAAAAAAAAAAAAAAACCACAACACTACATTTAACATGTGGCACAAATACTGTAATCAGTGCTGTAACTATTCTTAGCTAAGGGCTATAATGATGATTGAAAAATATTGTAAAAAGTCTAATTAAAAGAGAAAAAAAAATGAGATTGAGAATAGTTAGAGATATCCATATATTTGTGCCGTTTATGAGTTACCAGGGAAGCCGCATGCGCAGAGGGTGTCAAAGCCAAATTTTTTATCTTCAACGTAGTCCTTGATTTTATAATATGCTTTTTTAACAAGGACACGTTTGATGTAGTTTTTGAACTTTCCATCGGTCAGTTCTATAACTGACTTAGGCAACTTGTTATAAAAGCGTATACTGTTTATAAGAAAAGACTTGCTAGTTTTCGTTAATCTGAATTTGGGTATTACAATTTCGTGCTTACTGCGTGTATTTAAATTATGGAAGTCACTTCTAGTTTTGAAAAGCCCTCGATTTTTGCGGACATACAAAATACATTCCAAAATATAAAGTGAAGGTAGAGTCAGTATATCGATCTCTTTAAATTTTTCTCTGAGGGACTCGCGAGGACCCATTTTATAGATCGCGCGGATTGCCCTCTTTTGCAAGATAAAAATTGAGTCAACGTCTGCTGCTGACCCCCACAGCAGAATGCCATAAGACATAATACTGTGGAAATAAGCATAGTATACTAGTCTAGCTGTGGCTACATCGGTTAACTGCCTTATCTTCCTTACTGCAAAGGCAGCCGAACTTAACCTGCCCGAAAGAGTTCTAATGTGCGCGCCCCACTGCAATTTTGAATCGATAGTAATCCCCAAGAATACAGTTTCCGCTATTATTTCAAAATTTTTGCCGTCAAGATTTAGATTTAGGTCACGTTGAGGTACATTTGGTAAAGAGAACTTTAGACATTTTGTTTTTTTCGCATTCAGTAAAAGATTGTTAGCTGCGAACCATTCCGAGAGAACAACTAGACTTTCATTGACATGTAAGACATCCGTATCTTTCCTATCTATTTTAAAAATTAGCGAAGTATCATCAGCAAATAGAATTATATCCGATAATTTGGCCATCATAAAAGGGAGATCATTAATGTAAACAAGAAAAAGGAAAGGGCCGAGTATTGAACCTTGGGGCACGCCCATTTTGACTAGAGACCCGGAGGACGTCGCCCCATTAACATTTACTTTTTGCTGTCTGTTTGATAAATAGGAAAGCACAAGATCAGCAGCTTGTCCTCGAATTCCGTAGTGTTGTAATTTACAGATCAGTGTGTTGTGGTCGACGCAGTCGAACGCTTTTGACAGATCACAGAAAATGCCAATGGCATCCTGGGACTTCTCCCAAGATTCCAAGATGTGGCTGATGAGTTTTACTCCCGCGTCCGTTGTCGACCTACCTTTCGTGAAACCAAACTGCTGACTATGCAGAATTCCATTTGAATTGAAATGAGACAACATCTGGTCCAGCATGATTTTTTCATAGATTTTACTCAATGCTGGTAGCACGGATATAGGTCTATAATTAGAGGGATCGCTCTTACAGCCTGATTTGAAAATTGGTACTACTTTACTGTGTTTCATTAAGTCAGGAAACGTGCCGCTGTCCAAACATTGATTGAATATGCCTGTTAGGACAGGAGCAATTGAGTCAATAATATCTCCAAGAACCCTAACGGATATCCCCCATAAGTCTTCAGTGTTTTTTATATTGAGACTTTTGAACGCGTTTTTAATTGTATCAATGCATATTGGTTTAAATTTAAATGTTGGTATGTCTTTAGTAAAGTATTCCTTAAGAAGAGCTGCAGCCAATTTAGATGAGGAGGGAAGTGACTTCGTAACCTCTAACGGAATGTTGGTAAAGAAATTTTCTAATGTCTCAGCGACTTCTTGCTTATCAGAAATGGTTTCATTAGATATTTTCAAAGACAACTCATTCTGATCGCGTTGTTGTGTCTTTCCAGTTTCTCTATTAATTACTTGCCACACAGTTTTTATTTTATTATTAGAAACACCAATTTTGTTAATTATTATTTGAGATTTTGCTTGAGCGCATACTTTGAGATATTATCATTGTGGCTTAAATGTAAATTTAAGAGTTATTTCCTGTACACAGAACATACTGTACGCTTACAATTGTTGTCAACACAATAATAATTTAGGTATGTACTTTAATTTGGAGTTGCATGCAACTCCAAATTATGCCATAACAAATTAGGCCAAATGACGGTTGTGCTAACCCTTGCATTTGCCAAACTATCATTATGCCACAGAATTATTACGTTAATAAAAGTTATGCGAAAACGTTATGCCTAACAATATTATGCCTAAAAATTTATGCCAAGAAGGGGATTGCCACTTTTTAACATAGTTGTATATGTTTTTGTAATCACCTCTTAAAGACTTTTATTTTGACATTCCACACTATGGGATTGAATAAAAAATAAATTGGACCCCTAACCCTATGGTGCCTTAAACCCGCCATTTTTTATTTTTTGTTGCCAGTGACAGCCACAAGGTCAAGACAAATCGAGTGACGTAAGAATCATTAAAATCGGCCTACGCGTTTAGTCTCTAGAACGCCACATAGGAACAAACATACATACATAGACTGATAAACACATTACCCTCCTTTACGTCGCGCAGTCTGGTAAAAAGTATATTGTGGAAAAAAAATGGTCATTCCCTTTAGTCTAACATCATTCGTTCACTGATAGAATTTATTACCTCCACTTATTACACCGACATGATTTTATTGAACAACGATATATTCCGACGTTATTCTCATAAATAATATCGGTTTGATACGAAAGGTCTGGTCAAAATCAAAATCACAATACAAATAGTTATAAATATCATAACGCTTACGTTTTAAGGGTAAACTAGTCGAAAATTCTTCCATACAAACGTAGTCTAGGGATTATGCCACTGTTTGACAATGTACGTTCAAAATAAAAAGTGATATCAATTTGTCTCATCATTATCTAGCCCTGAATGGAAGCAAAATAGTAAATAAATAAAATATTTGAAAGATATGAGCGTCGAAAGTTCCACATTTCGACACTAATTTTAACGCATTTTTGGGCGCAAATAAATTCCATAAGATGACAGAAAATTTAAAAACGGCCACCATACAGGATAGATTTAGTAGTTCAACAATGCAAATAATTTAATTTTGACCAGATACGTTTAGTCGTTTTTTCATTATATCCAGACTCCCAAAGGTCTGATTATAAAATATCGCGCGCTCGGTTTCGTCCTAGATCATTATCCATTTCGCTACAAATTTGCACGTGTTGTCGGTTGATATAAAATGCATTTTAACCCCGCGCCCAAAATAGTTCGTGCCGTCGACTAGTAACCTTAAAGATCAAATTGGCGTATTTGTATTAATATTTTATTTGTTCATAGAGAAGTCTGATAAACTCATACAAATTAAATAATCCATTATGTTACAGACAAAGGGTCCAAATTCGTGCGTTATTAGGGTGTATCAGATAACAGCTATTACCGACTGTAGGTGCATAAGACTTTTATATTACTAAGTCTTATTTTGTATTTGTTTCAGTTCCTTTCATTAATTTATTTGTCCTTTTCTAGGGTCTTGAATAGGTAAACAAAGCCTAGACAGAAGCTTCTTATGGCGTTAGAATAAGAATTTCCAGGGGTCTCCAACTCTTGGATATTCTAGACCGACCTCATCTAAAATTTCGAGTTACTTCACAGGTCTAACATTATGTTTATTATTTGTTGTTGCCCGCGACTTCGTCCGCTTCAAACCCAAAATTATACGTTTTATTTTTTAAGCCTTAACCTCAGAATAATAGCTTAAAGAAGCCGCGTCCAGAACAAAACACAAGCAATATCGTGTGTCCACTTTATTTTCTTTGTGTGCGTGGGTCGAATGTATCTTCGTTCCACAAATGCACACAAATATAGCTTTCAGTGATACCATTACCAGGCCGTTACCCACAAAAATATGGCAAAACTCACTACTATGCTGCTGGATCAAATGTGTTGATGAATGATCAATCTGTTCTACTGAAGTGCTATGACATCTTTTCACGCTACAAACTGTCATTTTCAATTATTTAAAATTATATTTTACTGGCGAGCTGTGTTTGACGGCACGTAACCTTAGGAACTGAAGGCTCGCCAAGAGAAGATAGCCACTATGGCTATGTTTTAGTTGCCTCACTGTTTGCACTCGTACTAGGTTTCTATGCGTTATTATTCTAAGGTGGTACCCTAATTTGTTTTCTTAAATTAGTACCATTAGTTATTCCTTATAATATCAGCTATCTGTCGTTGAAAGTCCCGTCAAAATCGGCCCAGCTGTTTCGGAGATTAGCCACAACAAACAAACAGAAAACAATTTTAAAAACTGTTTCATCGATATATAAGTACCGTATATACGTCCTCGGCGTAGGAGGAGCTCGTGGCTAAATAATAACAGCCACATGGGTCGATCTTCAAGGTTAAGCAACGCTTGACGAGGTCGGTCCGTGGATGGGTGACGTCTTCAGACGATGCGTTGAAATACCGACAGTTAAATAGACGGATCTCAAAGGCCTTGAAAAGCGACCTCCGCGCTTAAATACTGAAAGTATAAAAGACGCGAATGAGCGGCATAAGGGCTCCAAGGTCTTTGCATGAGATCTCTCTATTGGACAGAGCCAATTCACGAAACTGAAGACCGATGATGGCAGGTTCGTATCCGCCAAACCAGAGCTTCTGAGGGAGATCGAGTGATTCTATAGGCAGTTGTACACGTCAACCAGTAAATCCGTCGCAAATGTAGCAAATGACCCTAGAGCTAGTTGATCCGAAACTATACCGAAGGCATTCCGGACGTCAGCCTCTAAGAGATTAAGATGGCTCTGAAACAGCTTAAGAACAACAAGGCACCGGGTGGTGACGGAATTACGGCCGAACTCCTGAAGGCAAGTGGAAAAACAGTACTTAAGGCCCTTCAGAAGCTGTTTAATTCCGACATACTTGAGGGGAAAACGCCACAGTACCACCACACCACCGCTTCTCTTCTTCTCTCTCTTCTTCAAGAAGGGTGACAATTCCCTACTGAAGAACTATAGGACCATCTCACTTCTTAGCCATTTCTACAAGCTGTTTTTAAGAGTCATCACGAATCGTCTCGTGCGTAGGTTTGACGATTTCCAGGTTCCCGAAAAAGCCAAATTCCGTAAAGGCTTCAGCTTCGTAGACCACATACATACGCTACGGCAGGTTATACAGAAGACCGAAGAGTACAACCTGCCTCTCTGTTTAGCGTTTGTGGACTACGAGAAACTCTTCGATTCAATCGAGACTTGGGCTGTACTGCAGTCTCTCCAACAGTGCCAAATCGACTACCGGTACATCAAGGTGTTGAAGTGTTTGTACAAAAACGTCACCATGTCAGTTCAACTTCAGGGTCAGACCTCGGAACTCGTCCTTCTGCAGCGTGGTGTGAGACAGGGAGACGACATATCTCCGAAGCTGCACTGGAGGTTGTCTTCAAGGTTCTGGACTGGAGAGGGCTAGGCATCAACGTCAATGGCGGGTACATTACTCACGTTTGGTTTGCCGAAGATATAGTGGTTATGGCTGAGACCATGGAGGACCTCAGTACAATGCTCGATGACCTCAGTAGAGCTGCCGAAATAGTGGGTCTTAGAATAAACATGGACAAAACCAAGGTGATGTCGAATACCCATGTTATACCCACTCCTATCAAGGTCGGAGACTCTACACTCGAAGTTGTGGTTGACTATGTCTACCTGGGACAAACGATCCAGTTGGGTAGGGCCAGCTTCGAGAAAGAGATCAACCGTCGAATCCGACTCGGTTGGGCAGCGTTCGGGAAGTTGCGCGCTATCTCCTCGTCCAACTTACCACTGTGTCTCAAGACAAAAGTCTAAAACCAGTGTGTGTTGCCAGTGATGACATATGGCTCTGAGACTTGGTCGCTTACAATGGGCCTCATCCGAAAGCTTACAGTCACTCAAAGGGCAATGGAGAGGGCTATGCTCGGCGTTTACTTGCATGATCGAATTGGAAATGAGATCCGCAAGAGAACCAGGGTTACCGACATAGCCCGTAGAATTGCCAAACTTAAGAGGAAATATGGGCAGAGAGCGCCGACTGAATTTCCTTAGTAAAAAGTCATAATTCGAGGTTTGGCTCTCGTCTCTTTCCTCCTTCAATATTAGACCAATTTAAAAGATATTCCATTAACTGGTAAAGTAAGATATAAACTATGTCCCTATTTTTTCCTTTTTTCATTTATATTTGTCAATTTGTACACCAAGCCTCTGTTGACAGTGCAATTTTGAGCATTTTTTGAGGGCTCTAGTGCTTCTAAAGATAAAGTATCATCAAAAAGGACATAGTATATATATTTAATTTTCAGTTTGACCGATGACCACCAGGTGGACCGATGACCTGATGAAGGTTGCGGGGATCCGCTAGTTGTGATAAAATCAAAATATTAAATCAAAATTTTACATAGGCCTTCATGGGCACTTATAAAACGTCGACAAAAGGTGCACGGTTCGGGTTAGTCGTTTCCTATGGAGAAGAACCGGCAAGAAACTCCATGGTTACTCTTTTAAAAATGGTTTGGTTTTACAATATTCCCATGTGAAACGCACTAGACCATTCAATGTGGTAACGCTTGGGGGAGACCTATGTCCAGTAGTGGACGTCTTTCGGCTGCTATGATGATGATGATGATATACGTCCCAATTTGGAAACCTTTGCTAATTGTTAACTATAAATTTCCTCATTAGTCTTGAGTTAACACTGTATTTACTGCGGCTGGCTATTTCACACTCGGTAAAACAGAAATCTATTGTTATTCTGGAGAACACAATAAGCACTACAGCTGTCTAGAATGACAGATCAATCTGGATATCGATATAGCCGCAATACAAAACCAATTTGAATCGCTTAGAGCGCTCTATTTGGGAAATACATAGATGTGATTGAGACAACATTTATTGGTTCGTTGAACGATTGGGTTTGTAGCGGCATCTAAGGCCGGCCACAATAACTATTGGCCGGTTTCTGATTTAAGTAAAGCAGCAATAATCAGTTGAGTATCGTCAAATAATTTAGGAAGCGTTTGAGTATTTTACGTTTCACTATTGAGAATCTACCTAGATCAGTTAAGTAAGTACCTACTTATGTATGGACCTGCCAAAGTTCCATTCACTTGCTCTTTCACCCTTACGTTCCATTTTACAAAAGAAATCCGTGACATCACAAGATTGCATAAATATTATTTATAAATTTTATAAAGCCATAAAAAGTAGAATAGTATTATATTACTTCATTCAAGAGTAAAAAATCAAGTTATTGAAGATCTTTAATAACTTGATTTTTCATATTTAAGCAATTTCAAAGATATCTATTTGAAATCTATACAACCTTATTATGAAACTATGAAATGGATCATGAGGCACTAGTCAATTACTTCAAGATTGTCATGGCAACCGTATTTGTTTTGTCAATGATGTCTTATCGAAAGAAAATGATATCTAATATAATTTGTTATTGCCAAAATAAAGAATTTAAGCTTATAATTACTAGAAGTGAATGTGTTCAGAGCGAGCAGTTGCTGGTTCTTATGATACCTCATAGAACTACAGAATATTTTACTCAGAATTTCACAAGATCTCTCAAGTGCCCCTTGTTCATCTGTATTGGAATCTGGTTGCAATTGTGATTTACCAACAAAAATGGACTATTGTGATGCAATTTTTAATGAGTGACCTGGGTTTTCAAGATCAAAGGCTTTGCTAGCAAGCCTATCGAAGAGCATCCGAAGAAAAAGAGTAGTAGCCAGGGTCGTTGCCATTGGATATGTGTCGGATATTATGAAGGAGGACTGTGTTTTAATATGTGTTAACAACCAATACACTATCTGCCTACTTATTTTGTAAAATAATAAATAAATAAGACCTATCATGTTGTTTTTATCATCTTTTATTGTTCTGATACCAATCATCATCATACAATTTCATCGTTGTAACATCTTCTTGTCTTGTGTATCCTACTAATACCTATTCTATATAGGTATGAAAGTCTGTATGTTTGGCTATTTGTTAGTCACACCTTAATGGTTGAACGTATTTGGAAGTACATACTTTGGAAAACAATTATACAATGATGAGAATTAGAACCTAGGATATAAATTAATATAATAAAATGTTGGAATGGGGTTTGTTTATCAAACCTCATTTGTGTCCTGGCTGGACAGATTATTTTCAATCAATGGCACATGTCATGTTAAATTTAAAAGATAGGTGATGACTGCTGATGTTGTGTCAGGTCTCTTAGTGTTTAGATCGATCCGTGTATTCAACAAAAAAGCATTTTATAATTATGTAAAGCACCACGCAGAGTCTGTAGATTTATATTACACGTCTTCCATAGCCCACCTGGTTTTCTTTAACAGGTTATGGGCCCAGACAGAAGAATAATTTTCTAATTTAGTATTTTTCAGTCGTCAATAATATGCCTGTCAACCAGATGTTGATTTTATAACCGTAGCAACGGAAAAAGGTTTGTCAAAAATAACTGGAGTCTTTGTAAGTATTTTTACATTTGTATAGAAATGGATTCGCTAAATAAACTAAGAAAAAATTCGAATTACAAATATTGGAGACAGATTACGAAATTATTTCTGGAAGCAAAATGCCATGATGGAAAAGATATCAATGAAGCGAAAGCGAAATATATAATATTAAATGCTATAGATGAACAATTATTACATTATGTAATTAACTGTAAAACAACAAAAGATATTTTTGATACGTTGGATTTAGTTTTTAGACATAATATTAAAGAAGACAATCATCTCAAAATCATTAAATTCTATAGTTATAATCATACAGGAAATATTTTTGACGACATTGGTTTTTTACAAAATTTGTGTGCAGAGATAAATAGCACTGAATATAAAATTTCAGAAGAAAATTTAATGCAGAAAATAATAACTATACTGCCTGATAAGATGAAATTATTTAAACATATTTGGGAAATAACACCTAGAGAAGACAAAAATATACAAACACTAATTCTGAGACTTCAAAATTTAGATATGCAGGAAACTGTGGTCTGTAATAATGAAGTTTTAAAATCAACAGAGAAAGTATGTTTTAACTGTGGTAAACCGGGCCACATTGCAAGATTTTGTAAAAATGAAAAATGCAGTCATTGTAGGAAAACAGGGCATGCAACTAACAATTGTTTTACAATAAAAATTTGTAAAAATTGCAATAAGAAAGGCCACATCCAAAAGTATTGCCGGAACCAGGTTTGTAAAAAGTTAAACATGACGATACCAATAAAAGCAGTCATTGACTCAGGAGCTTCTTCTCATATGTTTAATAACAAAAACATTATAAATTTTACAGAAAGCTTAAACATAGATATAAAGTGTGCGAATGCAGAAAACCTCATAGCCAAAGGAACAGGTTCGATAAATACCAATTTTGGTTTAATAGAAGATGTGCTGTATGTCCCAGGAGTCTCAAGGAACCTGATATCAGTAAGTTCAATCACGGACAAGAATGGGTCAGTGTTCTTCTCTGGAGATGAGGTATTTATATCTAGAAATAAGAAAATTATTCTTAAAGGCTATAAAACCAAAAATGGCCTCTATGAGACAGATTTTTCGGCCAATTTTACTAGAGAAGCCTTACTGACTGAGAGTGCCAATATCTGGCATTGTAGGCTAGGTCACGTATCCGATGTGCCGCGTCTAGCAAAGCTGGTTGATGGGATTGAAATTGGGAGGGGACATTTGAATAAAATTTGCGAAATCTGCATAAAGTCTAAAATGACAAGAAAGCCCTTTGGAGATAACCGTATTAAAGCAAAATTCCCTTTAGAAATTATACACACAGATATTTGCGGCCCCATTGAAGTTCCCACTTGGGATAACAAAAAATATTTCATCACCTTTTTGGACGATTTCACACATTTCTGTGTTGTTTACTTGATCACCTTCAAAAGTGAAGCTTTTGAGAAAATAAAACAATTTGTATTTTTGGCAGAAAATCATTTCAGAAATAAAGTTTATAAAATAAGATGTGATAACGGTGGGGAATTTACAAACAATAACCTTCTTTCGTGGTGTAACTCAAAAGGAATAATATTAGATATGACAATACCCTATACACCTCAATTGAATGGAAAAGCTGAAAGATTAAACAGAACCTTAATGGAGAGAACTAGAGCTTTGTTATTTGATGGTCGTGTTCCGAATTATTTATGGGGTGAAGCTTTGTTGACAGCTAGCTTCCTTGTTAATAGGAGTCCTACGGATGGATTAGACAAAACACCAGCAGAAATGTGGTTTAACATAAAACCAAACCTTTCAAACATCAGAAGATTTGGATCTACAACCTTTTACAAAATAAATTCCGGCTTACGCAAACTCGATGAGAGATGTAACAAAGGCATCTTAGTTGGTTACATAAGAAATGGTTATAAAATTTGGGTAGAAGAAGACAGGAAGATTATAAGAGCAAGGGATGTAAGGATTAATGAAGACGAACAAGGCATATATATTGATCCAGAAGAAAACATAGTAAGAATAAATGGGCTTTGGGAGACGAATGAAGACGAACAAGAAGTTGTAATAAGAGAGACGTGTGGTAGTGAAGAATGTCGAGCAGGAGAAAATTTAAGAAGAAGCATCAATGTGGATAATAATCGAGAAGGTGAAAATTGTGTAAGATTCATTGATGAAACAAATGATGTTGCAAGTAATGAAGGTGAAATAAATGAAAACGAAATAAGAGAAGCGGAAAGAATAAATGAAGAAATAATAAATATTGAAAATAATAATGATAATCTTGGTAGGCGTTTAAGTTTTGATAATAATATACAAAATGATGAAGGTAATGAAGAATTTTTTGATATTGAAGAGGTTGAGGAAAATGAAGATCGAGTAGAAGAAATTGATGTAAATAGGAGAATACAACCAGCTAGAGAGCGAAGACTTCCAGAACGTTATAAAGATTACGTAATGGATTACGATACTGAAGTATCTATGTTAACATATGAAGAAGCAGTAGAATCAAGAGAAAAAGACAAATGGAAGAAAGCAATAGAAGAAGAAATAAAATCATTAGAAGAGAATAATACGTGGACTTTTGTAGAAAAGAAAGAAGCAGAAAATAAAAAATTAGTAACGAGCAAATGGATTTTTACGGTAAAAACAGATGGAAGATATAAGGCACGATTAGTTGCAAGAGGTTTCCAACAAAAGTACAAAATAGACTACGATGAAACATATAGTCCAGTAGTGAACACAAATTCTTTAAGAATATTGTTTTCAATTGTTGCCAGTAAGAAATTAAAAATGAAGCAGTTTGATGTAAAAACAGCCTTTTTGCATGGCGATCTAAAAGAATGTATCTATTTGAGATGTATTATTTTAAAGAGGGCAAAGTTTGTAAATTAAACAAAAGTTTATATGGATTGAAACAAGCACCACTAATGTGGAATATTAAATTTACAAATTTTTTAATTAAAATGGGATTTAAGCAGCTAAAATTAGATCAATGTATTTTTGTGATGGAAGGAGAAAGAAGAATCATTCTTGCAATATACGTCGACGATGGATTGGTTATTGGAGAAAGAGAAGAAGATCTTCTACATGTGATTAACACATTAAGGAAAGCTTTCGAATTGAGAATTTGTGAAGAAGTGTCCAATTACATTGGCTTGGATATAAAACAAGAAGAAAATGGAGTAAAGATTTTTCAGAAGACCTATGTTGAGAAAATTGTGAAGAAATTTAACATGAATGAAGCTAGAGAATGTAAAAGTCCAACTATTTTAATAGAACAACATCCATCCATTAAAATTGATAAAAAAGCTCATGAATTGTACAGAGAGATGATAGGGTCATTGTTATATTTGTCTAATAAAACTAGACCAGATATTAGTTTTCATGTGGGTTATTGTTCAAGACATCAAAATTCTCCAAATTTAAATGATCATAATAACGCAAAAACAATTTTAAGATTTTTGAATGGTTCAAAGGATAAAGGTATTCACTTTGGTGAAGGTGATAAAGTGCTCAGAGGATATTGTGATTCGGATTTCGCGGGGGATCCAGACACTAGACGTAGTACTTCGGGTTTCGTGATTTGGTTGAACGGTGGACCAGTGGCATGGAGCTCAAGAAAACAGTCTGTAGTAGCACTGTCGAGTACGGAAGCTGAATTTATAGCTGCAGCAGAATGTTGCAAGGAACTTTTGTTTATAAGAGATCTAATAAACGAAATTACGAATGAAAAATTAGACCTTGAGATGAGAGTCGATAATCAATCAGCAATTTGGCTAATGAGAAAGGGAATTATGAATAAAAGGAGTAAACACATAGATGTGAAATATTATTATCTTAAAGATGCAATTGATACAAATAATATATCGGTTAAATATTGTCCAACGGGATCACAAATAGCTGATATACTCACAAAATGTTTACCACCTGTGAAATTTGAACGCTGTCAGCGGAAACTGGTGTCTTAGTGATAAGTGCGGGCTAAAGTGAACTAATAAGTGTTTTCGGTTAATATAATATGGGTTATTATTATCTAGTATGTAAGTTTTTTTATTTTTATTATGGGGTATATAATTATCTATGATATAGAAGTTGTGTAGAGTTGTGATGTAAACTTAAGGAGTCCTGATATTAGTTCATGTCAATGATAGTGTTGTTTGAATTGTTTTTCAGAAAAATCTTTCAAAGAATTAAGGGGTGCCAAATTATGATCCATTTAAGGGGGTGCCAAATTATGATCCATTTAAGGGGGTGTGGCGTAAATGGTAAATGAATCATTTATAGTCAACAAGAGTACTCGATTAAACATAACTTTTGTTAAATTTTACATTGTTTTTCAGTACCTATGTTGGAACCTTAAGTTTTTATATCAGAACTTTATTTTGATAATTTCTTATCTTGTTAGTATAGGTATTTTTGTTTGTTTATGTTGTATTGTTATGTTTAGAATATAATATTAATTATGAAGTTAAATAGGAGTTTTGTGATGATGAAGTTGAGTAGGTGTTTTTGTAATGAAGTTGAGTTGAGTGTTTTGTAATGATGAGTTCGAGTAGTACCTAGTATATTTAAATGTGATGATGAATTATTGATACTGGTATAAAATAGATTAATGATAAATACACGGCACGGCATATAAAGCCTTTTATTCTGAAATCAGAGATATTAAATTGTAGTCTACACAATACATGTTTATAGTTTATAAAATGTCCCTAATCTCAGTGTGCCTCTTGGCATAGGCCTCCACTAACAGTTTCCACTGGGGTCTGTCCTGAGCTACTCTCCAACACCACAGCGCACCGTCGCTTACTCTTTTTGCCTACATCTTGGACCAGCGGTCTTTCCCATATTTCATTCGCGTCTTCCACGTCTTCTTTTCCCATCTCTTGTGTACCAGTTTGTCACTTTTCTCCATGTCCCTTGGTTATCGCGCATCACTTTTCACATAGTTCCTGTTGATCAAGACTCGGTTTTCGCGCAGGAAAAGCTACTGGCGACCACAAAACTGGCACTTTTTGAATATTTTTCTTGAAGATTTCACTCAACATCGTCATAATTTCTGCAGAAAGACTGCTGGATACAGGACTTCCCCAGCGTCACCACAACAACCGGTCCTGTGCGTCTTTCATACATCGGATTCCCGTGACCAGGTCATCGGTCTACGGAGGCCTTAAATGCGTATTCCACCACGCGGTCGCCACTACAGAACTTAACAGACCCATTGACCATCCGTTCTTCGAGCATCTGAGATTTATCAGGCGTGAAATATTTGCATCCAATCTTATGTTTTCGATAATTCAGAGCGAACACTCTTCTTCCACGCATCAGTCTTCGTTGAGGAATCTCCAAGGAAGACAAGGATGTATCTTCGTCACTCGTTTTATAAGTTTATATATTATTTTGTATTTATTTCGCTTGATCACCGTTTAAGCACAGGCTTGTCAACTATCAACTGCCAAATGTAACCAGTGTAGCCAGATTCGACGAGCCCCAAATCGGCAAAAATTTAGTTTAACATTATTAGTAAGTCGACCATTATTCACTAAAACCACGAAACATTCTTCGAAACTTCAATGCGTTAGACACAATAATCATTATAGGTTCCTTAAAAAACATTTATAAAACATCAGCATTTCTCTATTTTTCCTGTGTTGTCGCGACTGAAGTATAATGTAAAATAGTGATAAGCAGTTAAAAGCATTTTGGTTTCCAGTTATTTTCATCATTCCTCAGATAATGATGTATTAGATAGTCTCATTCCGAAATCACCTAAAATCACCCCATTTTTTTTTCTGAGGTAGCCTAATTGCCACACCACTCGTAAAAATTGGTCGCCCCGACACCCTTCCGAGTAGCCTAAATGGCAAAAAGTCGCCCAATCTGGCTACACTGTTGATGTAACATTGACAACGGCTTCAGAAAACTTTGAGAATTTGAGAATGATCAAATGTGTTTTTCTCAGTTGAGAAACCCAATTGAACGTCAATGAAGGTTTTTTGTATGACATAAGGTATACTTTGGCATGACTTTGACTAAAATACTCAAACCTTGCTCAGTAACGCAGAAAACTTAAAGTGGCAGATGATCAAGAGTGACAGATGCTTAAATCGAGATCAGCACATACTTAAATCAGAAACCGGCCATGTTTGGCCGGTTTCTGATTTAAGTAAAGCAGCAATAATCAGTTGAGTATTGTCAAATAATTTAGGAAGCGTTTGAGTATTTTACGTTTCACAATTGAGAATCTTCCTAGATCAGTTAAGTAAGTACCTACTTATGTATGGACCTGCCAAAGTTCCATTCACTTTCTCTTTCACCCTTACGTTCCATTTTACAAAAGAAATCCGAGACATCACAAGATTGCATAAATATTATTTATACATTTTATACAGCCATAAAAAGTACAATAGTATTATATTACTTTATTCAAGAGTAAAAAATCAAGTTAATAAAGATGTTATAATCTGTAATAACTTGATTTTTCATATTTAAGCAATTTCAAAGCGGTGAAGGAAAACATCGTGAGGAAACCGGCATGTCCTAGAACCAAAAATTCGAAGACATGTGACATTCACCAACCCGCACTGGGCCCGCGTGGTGGATTACGGCCCATTCCCTCTCATAGAGAGGAGGCCTGTGTCCCAGCAGTGGGAACATTAATAGGCAGGTGATGATGTGATGAAGCAATTTCAAAGATATCTATTTGAAATCTATACAACCTTATTATGAAACTATGAAATGGATCGTAGGCACTAGTCAATTACTTCAAGATTGTCATGGCAACCGTATTTATTTTGTCAATGATGTCTTATCGAAAGAAAATAATATCTAATATAATTTGTTATTGCCAAAATAAATAAAGAATTTAAGCTTATAATTACTAGGAGTGAATGTGTTCAGAGCGAGCAGTTGCTGGTTCTTGTGATACCTCATAGAACTATAGAATATTTTACTCAGAATTTCACAAGATCTCTCAAGTGCCCCTTGTTCATCTGTATTGGAATCTGGTTGCAATTGTGATTTACCAACAAAAATGGACTATTGTGATGCAATTTTTAATGAGTGACCTGGGTTTTCAAGATCAAAGGCTTTGCTAGCCATCGAAGAGCCTCCGAAGAAAAAGAGCAGTAGCCAGGGTCGGTGCCATTGGATATGTGTCGGATATTATGAAGGAGGACTGTGTTTTAATATGTGTTAACAAACAATATACTATCTGCCTACTTATTTTGTAAAATAATAAATAAATAAGACCTATCATGTTGTTTTTATCGTCTTTTATTATTCTGATACCAAAATCATATCATACAAAAGCCAAATTCTGTACACAATTTCATCGTTGTAACATCTTCTTGTCTTGTGGATCCTACTAATACCTATTCTATATAGGTATGAAAGTCTGTATGTTTGGCTATTTGTTAATCACACTTTAATGGTTGAACGTATTTGGAAGTATATACTTTGGAAAACAATTACACAATTATGAGAATTAGAACCTAGGATTTAAATTAATATAATAAAATAGATTAATAATAAATACACGGCACGGCATAATAAAGCCTTTTATTCTGAAATCAGAGATATTAAACTGTAGTCTATACAATACATGTTTATAGTTTATAAAATGTCCCTAATCTCAGTGTGCCTCTTGGCATAGGCCTCCACTCCACTAACAGTTTCCACTGGGGTCTGTCCTGTACATCTTGGACCAGCGGTCTTTCCCATATTTCATTCGCGTCTTCCACGTTTTCTTTTCCCATCTCTTGTGTACCAGTTTGTCACTTTTTTCCATTTCCCTTGGTTATCGCGCATCACTTTTCACATAGTTCCTGTTGATCAAGACTCGGTTTTCGCGCACCACGCGACCACATACACATTAACTGGCACTTTTTGATTTTTTTTACCACATCGACCGGTCCTGTGCGTCTTTCATACATCGGATTCCCGTGACCAGGTCATCGGTCTACGGAGGCCTTAAATGCGTATTCCACCACGCGGTCGCCACTCCAGAACTTAACAGCCCCATTGACCATCCGTTCTTCAAGCATCTGAGATTTATCAGGCATGAAATATTTGCATCCAATCTTATGTTTTCGATAATTCAGGGCGAACACTCTTCTTCCACGCATCGGTCTTCGTTGAGGAATCTCCAAAGAAGACAAGGATGTATCTTCGACACTCGTTTTATAAGTTTATATATTATTTTGTATTTATTTCGCTTGATCACCGTTTAAGCACAGGCTTGTCAACTATCAACTGCCAAATGTAACCAGTGTAGCCAGATTCGACGAGCACCAAATCGGCAAAAATTTCGTTTTTCCATTTATAAAAAACTCAAGTCGAACATTATTCACTAAAACCCTGAAACATTCTTCGAAACTTCAATGCGTTAAACACAATAATCATTATAGGTTCCATATAAAACATTTTTCAGCATTTCTCTATTTTCCCTGTGTTGTCGCGACTGATGTATAATTTAAAATAGTGATGAACAGTTAAAAGCATTTTGGTTTCCAGTTATTTTCATCATTCCTCAGATAATGTTGTATTAGATAGTCACATTCCGAAATCATCTAAAATCACCCCATTTTTTTTTCTGAGGTAGCCTAATTGCCACCACTCGTAAAAATTGGTCGCCCCGACACCCTTCCGAGTAGCCTAAATGGCAAAAAGTCGCACAATCTGGCTACACTGTTGATGTAACGTTGACAACGGTTTGAGAAAACTTTGAGAATTTGAGAATGATCAAATGTGTTTTTCTCAGTTGAGAAACCCAATTGAACGTCAATGAAGGTTTTTTGTATGACATAAGGTATACTTTAGCATGACTTTGACTAAAATACTCAAACCTTGCTCAGTAACGCAGAAAACTTAAAGTGGCAGATGATCAAGAGTGACAGATGCTTAAATCGAGATCAGCACATACTTAGCGTCGAATACTCAAATCAGAAACCCGCCCGTCATTTGATCGTTGACACACAAAATCGTGCATCGCGGAAGCAGAGTTTGCGGCGTGATTTGAAGACATAATAGGGATGTTTCCTGGGTAGAAAAATAATAAAGCTATTTCGTCCGTCAGTGAGGTTAGAAAATACTATTGGACACGTATTTTTTGCTTTACCAAATCAATAAAAATTTACAAAGTTAAAGCGCATCAAAGTTCAGGAGTGAAGGCTTGTGACGTCACTAAGGCAGCACGTGTGTGAGTACTATGTACCTAACTGTAAATCTACCATTTACTGTACCCGTGTGTCGTTCGTTGATTTGTGTGTGCCCTGGCAGTTGAGTGTGTCATGCTCTCTCAAATGTCTCTCCGATGGTGGCGCGCTTAGATTTAGATTTTTTTTTTGCTACGGTGGCGCGTGTGTATCCAACACACGCGCCACCGTAGCAATCCGGTTCCCTTCATGATGGTTGAGCTGGGTGGTGCCAATTCATGCGTCATGTTCGTGAACGGACGCCGTCAGTTGGGATTGGTCATAACTTAACTGCTTCGGATATTAATGCTTTTCTAGCATCTATTATATAACTGCACAGTACATGTGTGAGTACTTTTATTACTTTATGCCTGTACGTAGTATAGTGTGTAGTGCTATTCTGGGTGCATTGTCCTCACATATATGAATTTATTAATGTATGTACTTATGTAACTAAATATTGTAAAAAAACATTTTTATAAAAGAGTAAGTATGGAGTTTCTTGTGCATTCTTCTCCATAACAAGCTACTTTCCGAATGCACGGTAGAATCAACTTTTATAACTTGTAAATTTTAATGTACCTAACGTTCAAAAGTGTCACCTGGTGGCCTACTAACCTAGGGGTCTTTAAGTCAAGAGTGAATAGGTTACTTCTAGGCAAGCGTGCTCCATCATCGACCACATCATCGCTTACCATCAGGTGAGATGGTGGTCAAGCGCGAGCCTATCTAAATCTTTGTCTTTTTTCTTTAGTACAAAGTGTACTAGCGTCGTGATTTTCACGATATTTCAACGTAAGCGTTGAAATATCGTGAAACATCACACCGCTGTAGTTTACTGAATATTAGTTTTTGTCCGTCAGGTAGATTAACACTCTATGTTTACGTGTCAAAAGAAAGAATACGTGTCCAATATTTTTTATCAAGGTTACACTAGTCGACGACACTAATTATTTTGTGCGCGGGGTTAAAATGCATTTTATATCAACCGACAAAACGTGCGGAAGAGATAGATGCTGTGATGAGCAGCAGAAAGCTAGTACGCGTACGAATACACACTTTTGCAAATTTGTCGCGAAATGGATAATGATTTAGGACGAAACCGAGCGCGCGAAATTTTATAAACAGACCTTTGGGAGTCTGGATATCATGAAAAAAAGGACTAAACGTATATGTTCAAAATAAAATTATTTGCATTGTTGAACTACTAATCTATCTCTATATGGTGGCCGTTTTTCAATTTTCCGTCTTCTTATGGCATTTATTTGCGCCCGAAAATGCGTTAAAATTAGTGTCGAAATGTGGAACTTTCGACGCTCATAACTTTCAAACATTTTCTTTTTTTCCTTTTTTGCTTCCATACAGGGCTAGATAATGATGAGACAAATTGATATCACTTTTTATTTTGATCGTACATTGTCAAACAGTGGAGTAAGCCCTAGACTACGTTTGTATGGAAGAATTTTCGACTAGTGTACCCTTAATCTACCTGACAGAAAAAAACTAATTTGCAGTAAACTACTCTGTTATAACAGTCCGACAACAACCGTTGGGCAGTTGCCCACCGGACACAACACCCGTCCGGTCGAAGGATCCTACCTTTTCAATGGAGGTTGCGGGACTGTACATCCCGTTCCGCACACCTCGAATGCTCTGCTCATAACAACAAACTGCAATGAATCTACTACTAATACTATCATTAAGGATTTTTAGGATTCCGTACCCAAATGGTAAAAACGGGACCTTAGTGAGAGAGCTACGACCTGGGAGTCTATAAGTCAAGAGTGAATAGGTTTCTTCTAGGTAAGCGCGCTACATCGTCGACCACATCATGACTTACCATCAGGTGAGATAGTGGTCAAGCGCGAGCCTATCAATAATATTTTTTTTTTAAAGTTAACCTGGTGACAGTCAGACAAATGTCTGTCTGTTTGTCTGACTGTCACCAGGCTGTATCTCATTAACCATGATCGCTAGATAGTTTAAAATTTCACAGATGATGTATTTATTATGTTGACGCTATAACAACAAATACTAAAACCAGAATAAAATAAATATTTAAGAGGGGCTCCCATACAACAAACGTGATTTTTTTGCCGTTTCTTGCGATAATGGTACGGAAACCTTTGTGCGCAAATCTGACTCGCACTTGGCCGGTTTTTAGTTTAACACGTAACTGTCCAGCAAAATTTCCAAAGTTACCTTCCACGTCCAATTTACTCTTTCATTACTTTTTTTATTTATTTATTTTATTGCATAAAACATGATATATAAAGGTGTTACATGAGTTAAGGGGTAGATCATACATGTGTTGTTTAAGACTAAAGCATGCAAAATGATTAACACAACTTGTGTTCAAAATATTCCTTAATGCTATAAAAAATATAATCATTCAGCCACTTAAACAAATGAACTTTAAACAGTCTGCTATTAAGTATTTTAAGTTTACATGGTAATTTATTATATATTTGTACAGCCATAGCTAAACAGCCTTTACTATATTTTGTTAATCGAGGGGTTTCATCTAAAACAAGTCTAAATTTGTCACGCCGATTCCTAGAGCATACATCTGCTGCTGTTCTGAAAAGCTCTTTGTGTTTCCGTACAAACATACATGTTTCATATAGATATAGTGAGGATAGTGGTAGCAAACCGAGTTTTTTAAATATTGGTCGACAAGATTCGTCCGGTGGAATGCCCTGAATAGCTCGAACACATTTCTTTTGAGCGATAAATGCTCTGTTATGGTCGGTACTATTTCCCCATACAATTAGTCCATATCGCAGCAAGGACTCCACATATGCACGATAGGACATTACAGCTGTTTTAATACTTGTGACATTTTTAATCCGTCTAAGAGCGTAAACGAATTTATTGATCTTATTACATACACTATCGATTTGAGCTTTCCAGTCTAGATGTTCATCAATGATCGTTCCCAAAAACTTAGTTTGTGCTACTTCTTGAAGTTTTAATATATTCATTTTAAAATTTAATTTGTTATTGTAAGATTTATTAAATTGTACATATACTGATTTATTGAGGTTAATAGATAAATCATTATTATTAAGTCAATTTATAAGATTTTCTATTGTATTATTAATATCTATTTCGTGATCAGTTGTTGTTTTACATTTTTTTGTGGTAGAAACGATGATTGAAATGTCATCAGCAAACAGAAAGCATTTATAATTAGTCACGTTAACAATGTCATTCACATAAAGAAGGAACAAAATTGGGCCCAATATACTGCCCTGAGGAACGCCGCGTTTGGTGTTTTTGAATTCAGAGCGGTATGAAACCATATCCTTATTGGCATTAATATGAGCGATAGTAACACACTGCTGTCTGCCAGATATGTATGACGATATCCACTGCAGTGGTGGTCCTCTTATTCCTATAGACTCTAATTTCTGAACAAGCATGTTATGCGAGACCAGGTCGAACGCTTTAGATAAATCTAAAAATAAGCCCGTTGTTAGTTGATTATTGTTAATATTAGTTAGTACTGCTTTCAAGAGTGAAAAGGTAGCTAAATTTGTTGACTTTCCTTTTTGGAAACCGAATTGCTCTTTCTTTATAATATGAAATTTTTCGCAGTAACTGAGAAGCCTTTTATACATGCACTTTTCGTAGATTTTTGACATAATTGGTATAAAAGTTATGGGACGATAATTGTTAACATCATATTTTTCACCTTTTTTAAAAAGTGGTTTTACAACTGATATTTTTAATTTATCCGGAATTACTCCTTGAAAAAAAGACAAGTTTATAAGATGCGTTAAAACGCCGCGTATTTCCTTAGCATATTCCTTAATAATTCTTGTGCTAAGTTCGTCGTAGCCTTCTGAGGTAGTGTTATTTAATAACATAGTTTGTTGTTCTACTTCGTCTTCCGTCATTGGGAAGAAGAACATTGAGCTAGGTGTTAGGTTTTCATCACAATGAATATTTGTACAGCAAAGTGTAGGATTATGATTAAGATAGAAATCGTTGAAGGTGGAGGCTATTTCTGTTGGTTCCGTAAGTATAGTATTATTTATTTTAATGGATTCTATGTTGTTTTTAGGAGTAGGATTATGGATTTCATTCATTATTACTGTCCATGTAGCCTTACATCTATTCTTATATTTATTCATAAATTTTACATTAGCATTTCTTTTGGCATTATATATACATTTTTGTAACAAATTTGAATATTTAATGTATCTAGTTTTGTTGGTTTGAGTTTTCTTCTTATAATATTGATAACGCAAAAATCTCTTAGTTTTACAACTCTGCTTGAGACCCCTACAGATCCATGTTTGTTTTACTGTTTTGTGTCGATTTATCTTTATCTTTACTTTTGGAAAACACAGATCATAAAAAAGGCATATTAACTCATGAAAACGATTAAATGCCAAATTTGCATCCTTTTCAATATACACTTCTGACCAAGACAAACTTTGTAGACATTTCTTGAACTTGTGTGTATTATGGACACTGTAATCTCTTTTGTAAACGTAATAAATTGCATCTTTTATCGATTGGCGTTTTAAGGGAAAGTCTATCATTTGTGCTGTGTCGTGGTCAGAGAGATAAAGTGGGAGGACTGTTGTAGAAGCATCTGGGATATTACTCAATATATGGTCAATACAAGAGGATTTGCGAGTAGCTTCATTAATATGAATTTTTAAATTATAGTTGTTTGCTAGATCTTGGAATTCGTTAGTGATTTTACCCTTTTTCAGTGTGTTTATGTTAAAGTCTCCTGTTAGAACTATGCGTGTTGAAGGTTTGTATTTTTTGAGAATATCATGTAAGAGACTATCTAGATTAGCTAAAAATATGTTGGGGTCGGACTGGGGTGTTCGGTATATGCATATTATCAATAGTTTCTACCTGTGCTTTGTACCTGTGCTATGTACTAAGGTACTTGCCTTTAAGGAACTTTAGACCCAAAAAGTCATAAAAATTGGAAAACTCTGTCAATAAAAACTGGAAAGTTCGAAACACATATGTGTCGCGGAGAGTTTCCAATTCGTTTTCGGACGAACAAGCTAACAAAATTCAGTGACCTATTCGTTTGTCACGTGGACGTAGGATTAGGAGAAACATTATAAAAATATGCGTTATTTGTGGGTAGAAGAAAGTATTTATGGTCTGCTCAATAGCCATTCATTAAAAATATGTTTTTTTTCGCGTCTAAGCTTTTTATTTCATTATTTCAAACTTTATATTACTTTGCTTTCGTATGTGTGTTCGGCAACTGGTAACCGATTTTACAAACACTTCCTGGTATCCGATTAGCTGAAGCTTGGCTTACTTCTGAAACTTTGGAACCATTGTTATTACAAGCTTTATATTACTTTTCACACCACCATTTGAGCCAAGTTTCAACCCCTGTTTTACCCCCTCAGAGGAGGAATTTCCAAAAATCCTTTCTTAGTGCTCACTTACGATACTTGAGGAACCTTTCTGCAAAATTTCATGCTTCCCCAGTGGTTTTGAGTGTGCGTTGATCGATCAGTCAGTCAGTTTCTTCTTTTATAATTAAAAATACAGATAATTATTGTTTGCTTTTTTTTGTTTTATGAAAATGACTTCCATACTTTTCCATTTTGGTTTAATTAAGACTCTGACTTTGATTTGGAATAAAATAACAATTGCCTAGAAATTAAGTAATTACGAACACCATCAAGAAAAACAAACGGCAAAAGTCTGGAGCACCCAGAAAACTTAATTAGGAGGTACCTAAATAAAGAAACAACTGCTTAGAAATTAAGTAATTAACGACCTCTAACAAGAAAACTAATAGTAAAAGTCTAGAGTGCCTGAAACCTACCTATTACTTCAGACAAGTAGGTACGTTTGTGTCTTATCTTAAGGTCGTAGCCGACTTATACAACACCGCTCCCACCCGGAAAAATAGTCTTCATTGACTATTAAAAAATCTATATTAATTTTATTTTAAGGAGGACATTACATTAATTTAATATCTTAAAATATTTTTATCTAGTTTTACGTTTCAATGTCAATCTTGATCTTGATTTTAATAAACCATGATTGTACAATCTTAGTTTATTTATTTTGCATGCCTTTCGGTCGATTCACTTGAAACATGTACCTTTCAATAAAAAAATAAATAATTTGATTTGAAATGTGAGTTTCAGGGCGTCCTCGGGAGACAAAACAAATTTAATCACAATGATGGTTTACATAGACAACACAAATTAGCAGACAGCTCGCTGACATCCGAATTGAGAACCTCCTCCTTTTTGGGCACTCAGTTAAAAGCATTTATTATCTCTCAATGGATTCGATTATTAAAATTATTTAAACACAGTATCTAGACTTTACTTTGGAACTTTAGAAGTTTCGTAGTTAGTTACTTGGATAGTAAAACAAATAGTAATAATTATCTATGAAAAACTAAGTTGCAAGTCTCGTTAAATTTATATACCTTTTTCAGCAGAGCAGAGATGGTCCAGTAGTAACAGCCGCAACTTACAAGTTGTAGGTCGTGGTTTAAAACCCAGGCACGCGTCTTTGTGAAAAATATTTTCATCACCACTTCTCTCAATGGCGAAGGAAAACATCGTAAGGAAAACAGCATATCCTAGAACCAACAATTCGAAGACCATTGACATCCTGACCCGCACTGGCCCCGCGTGGTGAATTACGGCCTATTCCCTCTCACAGAGGAAAGGCTAGCCCGAACAACGGACCCAATCGGAGTCTAAGTGCAGAAAAGGGGGTCCATCTATCCTGTCATCCTCCTTTTACAGCATGTCATAGTAAGTTTTAAAGTCTGGCACAATCGTTGAGTTGCAAAAATTTGCGCGGTATCTTCTCGTCCAACTTACCACAGTGTCTCAATACAAAAGTCAAACCAGTGTGTGTTGCCAGTGATGACATATGGCTCTGAGACGTGTTCGCTTACAATAGGCCTCATCAGAAAGTTTACAGTCACTCAAAGGGCAATAGAGAGGACTATGCTCGCAGTTTCCTTGCCGTAGAGAACCGCAATAGAACATGGTTACCGACATAGCCCGAAGAATTGCCAAACTTAAGTGGCAGTGGGAAGGGCACATTGCTCGCAGAACGGATGGACGATGGGGCAGAAAGGTTCTGGTGAACGCGAACCAGAAGACGTTGCGTTGGAAAGCCTCCCACCTGATGAAGGTTGCGGGGATCCGCTGGTTGCGAGACGCACGGGACCGGTCAAAGTAGCGACGCTAGGGAGAGGCCTATTTTCAGCAGTGGACGTCTTTCGGCTGATATGATTACGATGATGATAGGCATAATCAGGCTTTAAACGTTCCCATTCGTCATAGACCTCCTCTCTATGAGAGCCTACAAAATCACACCAAAAGGCAACAACCAACCATGTTGGGGTCAGCTTCCAGTTTTACCATTCGGCAGCTGAATACCAGTATTTTATGAAGAGACTACCTATCAGACCACTACAACCCACTAACTGGATAACAGGATATCCTTTGGCAAGACTCGTGTCAGATTTCCTAGCTTATATCTTCCTGTAACATCTGTCAAAAACTGTACAAATGACAGGCAAGACATTGGTTCTTCCTTGTCAAGCAATTGGAACTCGATCCATAACATAAAATATCGAGTCTCCCGGTATGTAATCGTTAGACACAGTTGACTCATTGTTGGGTCAAGTAGCGCCATCTATCGGCTTTCAATGGATCTACGATCGATAGTTCGTTCGGAGTGACATCTGCTTTTCAACGGGAGAGGACGGCTCGCTCGCTATGAATGGGAGAAAAAGCCACTGACCGCCCGCGCGCTGAATTTTGTTATAAAAACCAGGACCGTTCATTCCAAAATTTTCTCAAAATTATAATTGTAATAAGAAGTAATAAACTACATTGTAAAACAAATTCATCGAGCCTTATTAAAGAAGCTCAGCCTGCCAACCTGTCTTCATTACCAAAACACTCATTCACTGACCAAATTCGGCAAGTGTATAATAATCCTGCGAATCGAGCCTTGCGGCGGTTATTATTTAGCCACAAAGTAAGCCACCAAATGGAACAAAAGGGTTTTAAATAAAAAAAACGAAACTAAAACACGTTTCCATTTTCAAAAAAGCTTCCAGTGACTTTTATTTTACTAAACATTTCAATACATGAATGTGAACTCGACAGCACAAAACAATACATACAAAAACTAAATATTTATTCAATCTGTGTTGGAAAAAACCTTTTATTATTGCCCTTTATGTTGACAAACGTCTACTTATCTTATTGTAATAGGGCAGCCATATTTTTCATGCTTTAGGGCGCGGTCCCATCGAGAGCTGTTAGCTAGTTTACTCTACTTTCAAACTAGTGAACTGTTATATTGCCATTACCTTGTAGATCTATTTGCAGTGAAGCTCTTCTTGAACTACCAAACTATTAGTTAATAGCTCTCAATCAGACCGCACCTTTAGGTACCTGTCTGAAATGACAATTTGTAGTCATTGCTACTTTAACCTCATGAGTGCCAGAAACGTGGTTCCACGCGAGACACAATGGCATTTTAATTGTTTCGGTAATTACTCCATTCAACCGGCTAATGCCAATCTTCGACCGTTTTTCAGGCAAAAGTAGTTGACAATAACAACAAATCTAAACTTATAACTAACGCCATCAATCGCAGCAATCGCGGTCATAAAACGTACGAGTGAGACAGTGAGCATGTGCCGTCTCACTCACACGCTTTTTGACTGTGCCTGCCGCGATCGTTGGCGTCAGCAATCGCGGTCATCAACTGTGCGAGAAGGACGGTGAATACCCGTCTGTCTCAGACATTTTATGATTGCGCCTACAAAGAACTTGGGGTACAACAGACCCATATTACCTTAACATCTACCTACGACTAAACTTAACATAAACAGGTCCCTCAGGCCGGATCAACATGTCAGCAAGAAGAGCGGGTCGGTATCCTTTGACTCGTGCCGACAATCTAAAGTTACGACATATTGCGCTGATCACGCATTTCATCTCCAGCATTGCGAAGCGTTGACCTGTGGACAAGAGAAATTTGTTTTAGTAAACATGCAAAGGATAGCTGGCCTTTCTACATTTCTTTATGGTTTCACCACTTAGCACGATATCTCAGCTCCGATAAGATACTCCACACACACGCACCACAACATTAAACCATCACATTCACACCACACATTACTCGCAGAACGGATGGCCGTCGGGGCCGAAAAGATCTAAAGTGACGACCGCATACCGGAAGACATAGCGTTGGAAGGCGTCCCTCTAGGTGGAGCGACGACCTGGTGCACAGCGAAAAGCATAGGACCGATCTGTGCACCACAAACACAGTCACACACATACCACACACACACCACATCGCATCTTCATTTACATTCAAGTCTGCGTAAGTTGCACAGCCTGTTGTCACAGGCTTAAGTGGGTCACGATCCCATCGAGAGCTAATTGTAGGTAGTACAACAAAACTACAAGATAATAGTTCTCAATGGGACCGCACTCTTATGATTGTGACGCTCCGTCAGTTTCTATGGCAAATCTGTGTCACTTACAGTCACTCTCAAAAGTTACCGAAATAGACCCAAGAACTGAAAATACTTAAGCGGCTGTGGGCTATCATTGCTCACAGAACGGATGGTGGATGGGGTCGAAAAGTTCTGAAGTCGCGACTGCGAACCGTAAGACGGGCAGCCGAGAGCTCGGGAGGCCTCCCATTACGTGAACCAATGACCTGATTAAGGTTGTGGGAAGTTCCACTGTTGGTTTGTATGTAAAAAGTTGACAATGCTTTGTCTTGTAATTCCCGCTGAGGTGTCTTCGCTCTGTGGTTTACTGGCTCGTAGATATTTTGGTCATAATCAATGCGTACTTTTCCAAGCTTAGCAAGAAAAGCCTTCTCGTTTAGATACCATTAAAGACAAAATTGCGTCCTGAATCTTTTCTTGGACCTAAGAACGTGAGAAAAAACATAGATACATTTGTAAGAAAAACGATCTTTAGGATAAGTCTGACGTGCGAACCAGTGTGTGAACGTGTCTGGGATACGTTTTAACGTCCACTTGCTTAAACGACACTTAAAGATGTTCTATTTAGACCGGCTGTCATCAATTTTGATTGCTGATTCTTACATTACAGTCACTTTAGGTAAATGTTCCTAATAGAATCAATTTATTGAAAAATGATAGTAAAATGATAAAAAATTACTATTTTCAGATTTATTCCTTTGTATTCACCCAATTACCTATCTGGATGCCAAATTTGAACTTTCTAGATCATCTGGAACTGGGTTAGAATTTTGATCTATAGGTCAGTCAGTCAGTGATAAAAATGACGATTCTTGGACGTTAATATCTAAATAACCGTTAGAGCTTTATTTATGAAATTTTGGTTTATAGTTTATTAAGATGACAAAAGTGGCTCCAAATGGTTCGTGTAATATTACACACAGCAGCTACGTTGCCAGTTCCTTTTTTGCTTCAACTTAGCTTGACACGCTGCCGCGTGTCTAGATAAAAAAAAAAAAAAAACCGTAGAAGAAGAGGACAGCACTGAAAGTGAAAATAACTTCTACCTATCGAGTATGATAACTAATAACAGTATCAAACAACAGCGGTTGGTAAAGATAACGGTGTGTGAAGAAGATTTAATGTCCGTACGACAGTTACGTGACATTCCCAGCATGATAATTAAAATAGAATAATGAGTTACTCAGAATGGGGTCGTCAGCAGCATGAGTATAGAAACGTGAAGGTTGTCTTCAGCAAACTTAAAAAAAATATTAAAAGTGGTGTCTATAAATACGGTCCAGAGATCACCGGTCCTCGCCAAGTTGACCAAGTTTTGATTGCAAAAACTTCATAACTTAATGAAGGATGGATTTTTTGTTCATCTAGCTAGATTATGTAAACAACTGTCAGGATACGGCTATTGAGATGGACGTCATTGATATTATTAAGATAAACCCAGATATATCCTTTACAGGTAAATTAATTGCCCGCCCATTGTACACTAGTGTATGTGAACGTTTGTCCTGTATGCTTTTTGTGGTTTATAATAATAATAAATTAGAACCACTGACCAATTTTGGATTTTTCAAAATAAAAACATTGAGTCAAATTGAGAAACTTGTACTTTTTTTTAAGTCGGTTAAAAAGAAAATGCAGAACATCATTTTTTCACTGTTATAGTAGCATGGAATAATCTAATGCTAATACAGTGTAGTAGCTACGTTTATTTGCTGCAAAAAGAGTCAACAGATATTCAATTATAATTAAATAGCATTTTAGTTACAGATGTGTTACTGATATTTTAGTTTCTGTAACAAAGTATAAAATAATTCATTTCATATCTCCATATCGTGACTAAAAATACTTTTTTGTATTGTTTAACTAAAATAACGATGGGTAGAATCTGGCAAACGAAAGTAGACACTCGAATTATTTGCAAACTTTTTATATGGCAATGCTATACTAATGTCAACCCCAATTTGCCATAGGACGCTACTAAGTTGATACTTTGTTTTAATTCGTAATCACTATTTATCTTTTTGTTAAAACATTTTCACTATTTAATAATTTAAAAAGTTTCATTATTAAAGTAGAAAACAATGATTCCTGTGACTCTTATTGAATCTTTTCACATGGAAGTCTTAGATTCAGATTTTGATTGATAGTGAATAAACCAAAATTATTATAGAATACTGTTGCTTTTTTTAATTCAGATTGATATATCTAAAGTATTACCTACTTTAATGTACCTATAGTATTTTTATTCAGATGAAGGAATATTTATATAATTCTAAAGTATCAAATTAGGTTATTCCAGGTATTTCATACTAGTTTTTGGGGTTGATATGCTGATAAATTTTAAATTTGCCGCGCTATTTCAGTCTCTACTTTCGTTTGCCAGACTATATCTATCTGAACACAATTATTTTAATCCCTGCAAAAAAAGCCTAGCCAGACATTAATATTATATAATTTACGCTGGGTAGGTTTCTGTATTTTTTACAATTCACTGATAGAATAACATTCTCGCTAGTTCAAACATATATTCTATTCTTAATTCTTTATTGTACACCAAAACAATACATTTATACAAAATGAAATCAATTTTCATGCACAAAGGCGAGCTTAAGTCCAAAATGGCGTTTTCTTCCAGCAAACCTTTGAGAGATAGAGATCATTATAATTCAGATTCTAGATTTTCAGTGTTATTTTCATCATAGTTTATTTTTAATTTTAGTCGCATACTAATTTATAGAAAATAAAAATTCGCTTACCAAAATTACGTGTGAAAAATTCAATAGGTTAATAGAAACTTTGGATAAACTCTTTGTAATAAAAGTAATATGTACGAATATATCTTAGCAAAAATTACAATCAAGCTATTGTGAACGAAACTATTGTATTCTTACACAATGTTAAGAAAAGTCTTTTAAATAGGTATTTAATTGTAATCTTTTACTATTATTAGATTCTCAAGCAAGTTTGTACCTAACTATTTTAAGAAAAAAAAAGAAAAATTATTTTCAGCGTTTTTATTTCTAGTAAGTTCTGGCTTTTAATTAATTGCCTCATCATGATCATCAGCCTTCATTGGCAGTCCACTTCTGGACGTAAGCCAATTTCAGACCATTTGCATTGATTTTCGGCAAATCTCATCCAGCTATTTATTGCCTATCATAGTAAAAGTTTATTTTGTATAATTATATATTATGTCAAAACTTATATTATCACCTTCTACTTAATACTGTAAAACCCCACACTCTAATGTAATTGACCATACTGATGGCGCGACCCAATTTAAATTGCGTCAGTAGGCGATATCGTACAAGTATTTTACTAGGAAATGTCAAGTGCAAGTCTAATCTAAGTACGTTCATTTGAACGTACTTGCAATTTCGCTTAACGATGTGATAAAAATCGAATCTCGTCGAAGCATCACGTAGGTTGCTAATAGACTCTCTACTGCGAGATAGACGACGACTAATGCCAACGACCTTGAGGGAACAAAATGCGCACCCGTATCACACTCGCGCGACCCAAAATTTTGTAGATTTTTGTACTTTCCTTATTATTCTATGACTTTAAAAAAAAACCCTCAGGTCAAAATGTAGATAATTAAATTGTCTTTGAGATAGTGTCAATTTCAATAAAATACGCTCAGCGGTTTTGGTGTGATTGTCGTGTATTGTCTGTTTTAGACTTAACTTTACAAATTAATTACACTATGTTATACGAATAAAAGTCAAAATTTTCTGAGATGAAATTATTAAAAAAATGGTCTTATCTAACATATATTTTTTATATGTTAAAACAATTACGACGTGCTGTTTAGACGTGATTCTCATTTTAAAATCAGCTACTCAAGGGAATCGGCGCCTTAATACGAGAAAATTAAATTCTTACTTAATAGAAAATTTAAATTTTGCCACAAGGACTTCGTAAATTCCTAGCAAACCGATAACATGTAAATATTAATTTTGCCGATTTCCTCGAACAATTTTTTTTACGGTACGTTTATTTAAGAAATTTCCGGCATTTATCTCACGTTATATCGCTTTGAAATGGAGTGTATTCACGATCCATAAATGTTTCTAAACATTTATTTAATTAACTTATTTGCTGGTACTTTAATATAAATTCTTGACTGCAGTACCTGTTTTCAAATAAAGCATTCTGAAAGACAATTCTCGTACTTTAAAAAACCGGATAAGTGCAAGTCGTACTCGCGCACGAAGGGTTCCGTACCATTTTCGAAAAAAACGGCCAAAAAAATTACGTAACTTAAATATTTATTTTATTCTGTCTTTAGTAATTGTTGTTATAGCGGCAACAGAAATACATCGTCTGTGAAAATTTCAACTGTTTTGCTATCACGGTTCATAAGTTACAGCCTGATGACAGACGGACAGACAGACAGACAGACGGATCGCGGAGTCTCAGTAATAGGGTCCCGTTTTTACCCTTTGGGTACGGAACCCTAAAAAACATCAAATTTCCAATCTCATCTCGGTGACATGCCAAAAACTTGTCAAAATCTACATCTCGTCGAGGAAACTAGAGGTGCTTTTGACAGGATGGTGAGAAGAGAATGCGGAAAAAAATACGCAATTTAAAATTGAATGCGAATTAAATATACGGAAACGGAGACTCTGATCTTGACAATTCAAGAGTGCCTTTTAGGATTTAATAGAAATAACTGCTTTGAGTTTGCTTCTAACTGTAAACATTGACTAGGAATTTTTATTTCATGTATTAGTATACACTATTAGCTGTCCCCCGCGGCTTCGCTCCCGTCGCTCGCTAACGCTCAGGATTCTAATTTTTGAATCACTCGCTGCGCTCTTGATTAAGACGACGATTAACGCCAACGACCTTGAGGGAACAAAACGGGCACTCGTTTCACACCCGCGCGACCCAAAATTTAGTAGTTTTTTGTACTTTCCTTATTATTCTATGACTTTAAAAAAAAAGGCTCAGATCAAAATGTAGATAATTAAATTGTCTTTGAGATGGTGTCGATTTCATTAAAATACGCCCAGCGGTTTTGGTGTGATTGTCGAGTTTTTGTCCGTTTTAGACATAACTTTCAAAATTAATTACACTATGTTATACGAAGAAAACTGAAAATTTGCTCAGATCAAATTATTAAAAACATAGTCTAATATAACATATATTTTTTTTAAAAAATTACGACTGGCCATTTAGACGTGATTCTCATTTTAAAATCAGCTACTCAAGGGAATCGGCGCCTATTATAAACAATTTTATAAAAATAATGAAGTCGTAAAAAACATACCGATGAGATGTAGCAATCATAACGTTTACCCACGTAAAAAAATAATACAGCTAAATCTTCTTAAATAAAAAATACGGTATCAGAGACAATTTATTGTCGAACATTTTGTTTTTATTTCACTAGCATTTTCTGAGAAAAATTTGAAAATCGACTGGAGTTAATTTTTCGGGTAGTCCTCATAGAACATACATAAAAAACAACACAGATTATAAGGGTTCCTACCCATGAAATTAGTTTTAATCAATTTAAATTGTGTCGACAGGTATATTATATTTTCTAAGAGAATTTTAAGTGCAAATCGCTCGAATTACATCGCATTGCGTCCAACGTATTTTCAATTTCGTTTAGTACAAATCTCTTATTGGTGTGATATAAATCGAATCACGTCGATCCATCTGGGGCTGACCATAAACTAAGAGCTTATGGTCACCAGATGGATCGACGTAAGATAGATCGCGTAAGTGACCAATGTATACAAGTCATATACATCTGTCCCGTACACACACTCAAAATAACCTTACTCAAAGAGCTTATGGTCAATCCCCTGGTCCTGCGTCGCTGTCGCTTAGTGTGAGAGCAGGAAAGATTTATTTTCACTACCGTGCCCCCACCAAGTCGAGTATATATTTCTTCTCACTCATGTAACGAAATCTTCAAATTTTATTCTCAACTAGCTGACCCCCGCGGCTTCGCTCCCGTCATCTGGCTACCTACCTACCTACCTCCTACCTACCAACCCTATTTTTTTTATTTTCCATAACTACCCTACCCACCTACCATATCTACCCTACCTACTCTACTCTACCTACCCTACTCTACCTTACCTTCCCTACCCTACCTACCCTTACTGCACGAATGTAACCTGTAAACTATTGTTTCTACCGGCGGCGGCGATCTAATTAAAATTTAGAACATAAAAGCTGCTATTGTGAGTCAATCTTAATCTTAAAAGATAGACATATGCTGTCGCGGACTATTTTTTTGAACTTTTAAAGAAATATAGACATTATATTTGCGTAACTTAAACCGTTTACGCAGCGCACGCAACAAAAGCTCTCAAAAAGGAATATTTTTGCCCGTTTTTGCAACATTAATCATTTATGCACGGCTCCTGTTGGTTGTAGCGTGATGAAATAAAAATAAAAATTTCAATTCCAACCAGTAGTTCCTGAGATTAGCGCGTTCAAACTAACAAACAAACAAGCAAACTCTTCAGCTTTATAATATTAATTAATAATTATAATATTAATTAATAATTATTATAATATTAATTAATAATTATAATATTAATTAATAATTATTATAATATTAATTAATAATTAATATTATATTATATTACATAATATATAATAATTAATTAATATATTATATTATATAAAGTATAGATAGTACAGATATATAGTATAGATGTAGCGAAAAGGTTCATTCCATACAAATTTTGGTCAGCTGACAACAACTTTATATAGTTTTTTTGGCGTTGCCTATGACATTCTTGAAGAAAGTTGTTTATATACTCGTACATGGGCAAAAGCAGTTTTTAAAATATGATATCACCTTTCCGTTACAACCTGTATGTATAGGTACAGCAACAAACATACCTATACAATTCCTCGGTCCAGCGCTGAACGGTACAAATGCGTACGGATGCATGGGCGCACCGCTGAAGAACCGGTCCGGTTTGAAGGCGTCCGGCTCGGGGAACAGATCCGGTCGCCGGTGCAGGTCGTATATGTGGATCGATACTTCCGAGCCTTTCTTTACGGGGAGATCGTCTGAAATAAAGAAGAATAAGTTTAGATTAATACGGGGTGGGCAAAAAATCGTGGCGATAGTTAGGGTTATTTGCAGTATATCCTAACGAAAAATTTTTTTTCTGCTATTGGCCGTAACTATCGCCCGGTTTTGTGTGATCCACATTTTTTTTCTGTTTTTTATTTAATATAATAGCACACACTCTCTATAATAAGTTCTGTATCACAACCATCTGGAATGCAGTTAAGGACATGGCACGTCAAGGTAAAAATCCTATTTTACTAATATTTTAAATGTGAACGTGTAGATGTTTAATAATATCAATCACGCCTCAATGCCTGAACGGATAGGATGTTTGGCACAAAAACAGCATACTTTTTATGTCGGTAGCGGTAATACCAACGCCCCGTGCGACAACTTTTACAAGGGCGAAGTCTCCGCTGGCAATTAAAGCTAGTAGTAGATAGCTACTGCATCGCACTTTCACACGGAGAAAATTTACTGTAGAAGCTTTTATCTTTATTTCTAGCAGTTCCTGAGAAAATGTTGAAAGCGACTGCAGCTTTGCCGGGCTTCTCCACATGCAACTTATATTTTACCTTACGTATCCATACTTTAAAAAAAGCAATTATTTTATTTAAACTTATTCGCAGTTAAGAAGAACATAGGCACTTTAGGAGGGACCTTACTCAAAATTCTAACATGAAATTAACTTTACAGAAGTTCTGAAAGTGTTTCAAGTTGCAAATTAAGATTACACTAGTCGAAAATTCTTCCATACAAACGTAGTCTGGGGATTATTCCACCGTTTGACGATATACGTTAAAAATAAAAAGTGATATCAATTTGTTTCATCATTATCTAGCCCTGTATGGAAGCAAAAAAGTAAAAAAAGAAAATATTTGAAAGTTATGAGCGTCGTAAGTTCAATTTCGACACTAATTTTAACGCATTTTTGGGCGCGAATAAATGCCATAAGAAGACGGAAAATTGCAAATAATGCATATAATTTTATTTTGAACAGATACTTTTAGTCGTTTTTCCATGATATCTAGTCTGCCAAAGGTCTGTTTATAAAATTTCGCGCGCTCGGTTTCGTCCTAAATCATTATCCATTTCGCTACAAATTTGCATAGGTGTGTATTCATACGCGAACTAGCTCCCTACTGGTCATCACAGCATCTATCTCTTCCGCACGTGTTGTCGGTTGATATAAAATGCATTTTAACCCCGCGCACAAAATATTTCGTGTCGTCGACTAGTGTACTCTTAAGGGCGATCATTGATGAATAAATGGGAGGATGTTATCAGTCCAAAACATTTAAGTTTGCTTTTTCATTGGAGGTTTGTGCGGTAGCTAAACACAGAAAGAAAACATAAAAAAAACATACAAAGAAAAAACGAGAGATGAGTGCAAGGGATTTGAGGAAAGAATGTGTGCGAGGTATGCGAGCGAAGAATGAGTGCGAGGATCGCTTACCCCACCGTTCCGTACCCCACCCACATCCTCGCACCTATAGCTGCACACAGCTTTGCTACGCATCCTCGCACCGCGCAGACTTCTCGCACAGCTGTATTTGTGGCAACAAACACACATATTCACAGTGCCACTATTTACATCTCTGGTGTAAAGGCACCTTGAAGCTGTCGATTGCGCATGACATCGCAACTAAATTCGCAGCGATTTATTTACGTACGTAATTCCCACGAGAGCGAGAGTGCTGTGATTTTTACAACGTATTGTAAATCGTAAAGCTTTTACTGATGGGCAAAAGTAATAGGCATTTTGTTTTTCTTTTTACCCAACTGCCGAAGGAGAGATGTTTATCGGTCTATGTATGTATGTATGTAAGTATGTATGTACGTATGTTTGTTCCAATGTGGCGTTCTAGAGACCAAACGTGTTAACCGATTTTGATGATTCTTACGTGAATCGATTCGTCTTAATCCTGCTATTGTCACTGACTACATTAAAATTGGAGAATATAAAAATGGCGGATTTTGAGAGCCATATTGTGGAAGACCAAATTTTTTTTTCTTCCATCCCCATCGTGTGGGGTATCAAATTAAAGGGATTTAAGAGGTGATTTTAAAATATCACTTATATGATTAAATGTACCTAATTTGTAAAAAAAATGCTAAAATGTTATAAATAAATAAAGTAAATTCAAAAAATCTAAAAACCCGACTGCTTAAAGGCGAACTAAAAAGACGTAAACAAGAATAAAATCATGCTGTGCAGTCAGTCGGAGGATACATCTGGTTTTGTGATGTTTATCCTCCGACTGCACAGCATGATTTTATTCTTGTTTACGTCTTTTAGTTCGCCTTTTAAGCAGTCGCGTTTTTTTTTATTTTTTATTTTTATTACTTAGTGGTATTGAAGAGAATACCGCTTGCTTCTTCGGCGTTATTGTTTCTCACAATTATTACTTATTGTGAATATGTGAATGGACCTCCGTCAATGTCAGCGATAAAAATAGTGTTATATGAAGATATTTGTTTCATTTTCTCCGCACCCCGGTAAATACTCACTTCGGAGTAGAGCCACTCTGGTGACACTAAAATTCGAGGAAAGAAAGTTCAAAGTGCCGTGAACTTTAATCACAGCGCCCACGACAGAGGTAGAGTGGTTTGACTAGAACGCGTACGGGACATGTGTTAGTTGTTACTTAAGACATATTTTCCCTGAATTTTCAGTGTTGTGGCGTCAGTGTCGCCGGAGCGGACCTCGGAGGTGAAGCTTAACAAACATTACATTATCATCCGTCTATTCTCTTTGCCAGCAGATGTCGAAACATGGCAGATCATAATTTTGTAATAAACCCATAATATAATGTACTTACCTTGTTGCTAGGTAAATGTATTTTTTAATTCTTTTATCGATCTGTACGATCTCATGTCGGGGTATATTAATGTTAGCCAGCAAAGGCCTAGCGACATACTGAGTTTCAATAGCATGAGATGTCGGCTTATACTGGTTTTATTACCACTGATGTGCCATACGCACTCTACCAAAGCTGCAGCACTCTACGGACGTCCTTTTGATGTATACGAATGTCTGACATACTCGTCTCGCATTCATCAGTAGAAAGAGGTGGCCACGCGTCACTAGGATTCAGACGTGAAGATTCCACAAAAAGAGAGGCAAATAAATTGGCCTTCTCCTCAGCGGAGTGAGCCAGCGACCAGTTTGGTCACTGCTGTTGGTAGTGATGGACGGTAGAAGTTCAACTCGACCGACTTAGACAGGGACCAAAATGCTTTACTACCTGCCTATTCGACCATGTGGTCAAACCGAGCACTTCGAAACACCATCTTGCAGGTCTTGGCAGCCCTGTTGAAGGCCTTCTTCTTCTGACCCACGTCACTCACCTTGCGCGATCGAGCGTCGACCCAAACCAGGTACGCCTCATGTTTAAGCGCGTCGGTGCGCTAACATTCTGCGCCAAACCATAGCCGGTCTTGGGTTCGGGATCGGGCGAGGAATTGACGGGCACAGACTTCACCAGGCAGTGATCGGAACTACCCAAAGAAGAAGCTATCGACACAGAGTACCTGTCTGCATCTGTTGTCAGCAGAAGGTCCAAGCAATTTTCTGTGTGCGAATCAACACCCGGTGCCATCGTTGTCCCCTGGACCAGCTGGGTGAGGTTTAGCGCTAAAGCATACGCATCTCCCGTCTAGCATGATCAGTGCACTGGTATAGGAAGAGCCACTCCTGGTGGTGGGCATTAAAGTCCCCCAGTAACACCAATTGGGCGGAATGGTACCGCTGCTGTGCCGCATCACCTACCTCACTGAGGTACTCCGTAAGCCTGGTTGTCTCCTGATCACCGCTGTGCGTTCGCACATCTACACCTGTGTCTACAGTTTGGTAGACACAGGTGTAGATAATTTTATCCAGACCTGTGTCCCCTAGAGCCCAGAGTGTTGTGAGTCCTCAAGGTTACGGAGACGCCGATAGCAAATGTCGCCACGGGCGTATATACGTGAGATGCGTTTTGTGGGGGAGGGGGTGTAACCGCTGTTTATTTCCAGTATTCTTTTTCCTTTGCATGATATAGAAGAGTGAATGGAGTAGAGGAGAAGGAAGTGAGACGAGGTTCCACGCTGCTAACCTACAGACACGCACTGAAAGGACGCCATCATTGGGGCACTAGTTTTGAGACTGCGTAGTCACCCCAGAATGTCTATCGGTCCCTACCATCTGGTCGCCAACCAGCACGATGGTGCATTCCGGGATTTTTCGACAGTTGGCAGGGCATCCTGTCGTGTGTGATCACGCTACCCTCCGCGACTAGTCTCCCGATACATCCTTAACAGCGCGCGTCAGGCTGGTCAGCCTGCAGTGGAACAGCTATCTCGACCCAACTCCTCTATGTGGCTACATCGAGCATCGTACCGGAACACGGCAAGGCCGCTTGGCGGTACGGCTTTGCCCGGCTTTCAGCCGAAGCCTAACACCAGTTAGTGTCACCTGATTTGCACCACGCGGGGACCACGTGTTGGGAATCAAAAAAGGGGGTACACTCCTACGGACGTGGGTGACTCAGCCCCAAAAATGATTTCTTACGATTTTATCAAAAAAAACAAATCAAAATTATGGAAAGTGAATTGAATAAAGAGAAGATTTAATTTTAATATGTATGATGGCCCAGTAACTAAGATCTCACCTCTCGTGTTCATGGGTACAAACCCGGGCAAGTGCCAATGTATCTTTTTAAAATTCATAATTCTAAGTTTATCTTGAACATCGCTGACAACGGTGAACGAAAACATCATGAGGAAACTTTTTTTTTGGTTGGGAAATCGTCCAATGACTTCTCCCGCTCTGGGTGAAGCAGAAGGGCGTGTCAGACTTTTACTGACTAAAACCTACCCGTGTTCCTTCAGTTGCTTGAGCCAAGGCCATCATGAGGAAACCTGGACTTGTTATTTAACATAAGGACCCGTCTTGAGCAAGCGTGGTGATTAATACTCGTGCCTTCTCTGTACGAAAAGAGGCCTTTGCCTTATAGCTTATAGGCAAACACGGAGCACAAAACCAGTGGAGAGAGCATCGGCACGTTTTTGTTCTAAACCAAAGTCACCAAATAACGGCGGGGGCCGAGGTAAGCTTCCTCCGCTGTGATTGGGCGACAGATTGACAACCAAATGACAGCTGATTCTTTAGGGATTCCAAACAAGAAATTAAAAAAATATCGATAGTTGTTTAACTTATTAATAGTGTAAGGATTTCTTTAGGATACAGAGATTACGGGTTCGATTTTGAAATAAAACAGCTGTTAAATAAATTAAAGGTATAATTAAAAATAATTATGAATTTACTGGGTTTTAAAATGAATTACCTTTGAATATGTTTTTCTTATGTAATCTTTTGGACTTGTATTATTTTTCGTAATGACCCGACAAACTTTGTTTTGTCATAAAAACACCAAATACCCTACCTACCCCTACCCTATTGTGAATCTAAAACATCCGGGGCGCTACCCAAACGCATACAAAAAACTTCATTCAAATCGTTCCAGTCGTTTAGGAGGAGTGCAGTGACATAACACGTACAGTAGAATTATATATATAAAGATACATATATACATAAATTGCTCGATTAAAGGTTAGATTTATGATATGGTAAATACGGGCATGACAATAAAAAACAAAATAACGTACACAGCTGCAGTTCTTATTAATTTCGGCAACAAAGTATTGTGTAATACTTAATAATAAACAATGCATTATGAGTATTTTTTTCGCTCGACGAGTTTTTTCCGTCTTGGAGCCTAACATATCGATATAATCGTCGTGGTGATGCGTTGCAGCACTATCGAGAAAAAAAGAGACAACGACTAACGCGCGAATCAGTGTACCAGAAAGAGACAGCAGCGGAACCATCCAGAAATAAAAATATTTGATTTTACTTAATGAAATTGATTAAATGGAGTAGAAAAACACTTACCTGTGAAATGTTATCGCATCTTTTGTGTAACTTGAAGTATTAGAACACTTTCTACACCATTTAATTGCACAACTAGGCATTACTTTTCAGTTTATTTGTTTTAAAGACGGAAGCGCGTGACGTTCGTACGTCCTACCTACGAATGTTGCGACTGACTAAAATTTCGCCGCATGTGATTGATACTGCATACGCTTGGCGCCCGCGGTAATCCCGGCACGCTCTCTCCACTGGTTTTGTGCTCCGTGTGGGCAAAGCTTTGGGCAAGTGCGGCTGCACTTTTGACCCTTAGCTGTATTAATTGTGAATGTGTGAGTAGACCCCCGTCAATGTCAGCGATCTATGAAGACACTCGTTTCACATAAAAATATCATCCGTCTGTTCTCTTCGCTAACAGATGTCGAAACGTAACAGATCTTTATTTTTTACTGCGTAAATGTACCATGTTTTTGTGCAAATTTAATATTTATATTTATTGTCGTGTATCGATCGGTAAGAAGCTCCAGACGGGTTCTTAATAAATATGTTTTCTGTCTTTGTTTCTTTTCTTTGTTACAGACATGTCACTAGTACTTCATTTTAAATAATATTCTATAAAACAATTTCTTTCTACAACCCGTTCAATCAATTTTGACTTCTATTGCGTAGGTGACAGGAATGGCAGCTGTAATATACAGTTTTTTTTGTACACAATGGCCTCGCGCTTGACCACTATCTAGTTATTCAGTGTCTAGTTGGTATTAGTAACCCTTTTATGCTGTTTATTCCATTCTTAGGTTAACTGAATAGAACTCGAAATCGGTTGAACGAACAGTAACAAAGAGATTTTTTTTAAATTTCTAATGTTATTTCAAATGCAGTGTAGCTACTGACTTGAACTTAGCAACCTTACTCGAAAGTAATCTTACACACCCAAAACCCAATGTTATTATTTAAAACTGGGAAAGAGTTCCTAACTATGATAGAAACAATATATCATACCTATTCTTAATTTTTTATTGTACACCAAAAACAATATTTGATTTAATGTGATAATATGTTACATGTGCAAAGGCGAGCTTATCGCAATGTTGACTTCTCTTTCAACAAACCCTAGAGTGACAGAGAATGTTTTTTTTTTTTGTAATGGGTTGGCTCTTGACTCTAGTCTAGGTCATAGGTGATAGAGACAGAGTTGACGATGGAGTTAGCTTACCCAGAAGAAGCCTGTTCACTCTAACTTTGAAGAGATTCGGGTTGAATGTGTTCAGAAACACAGACGCAGGTAGTGAGTTCCATTCATTCGCTGTGCGCATTTTAAAGGATGTTTGGAAGCGCTTGGTTCGCATTGGTGGAATGGCAACAAGGTAAGGATGATAACTTGCAGAGCGTCTAGATGTCCGATGGTAGAAGGGGGCTGGTGGGATGAGGTCGTGGAATGATGACAAAAGAGGGTAGGATCCAGTGTACAATTTTATAAAAAACTTTATAAGTAAGTTTTTTTTCGCTTTGAAGTGTTTGGTTTTGGAAGTCGGTTTGATTTTTAGTTAAAAATATTTTAGGGCCATGGAGTTTCTTGCCGGTTCTTCTCCATAGGAAACGACTAACCCGAACCGTGCACCTTTTGTCGACGTTTTATAAGTGCCCATGTAGGCCTAAGTAAAATAAAAAAAAATAAAATAGAAAAAATAAAGTTACAGAGAAGGAGTCATCATAACGGCTGGAAGTGTGACGTGGAGTACGTAGGAGAAGCAAAGTGGCCGTGCGACAAGGTTTGCCGGTTTGCCTCGGGACGAGGTATACCTCGTCAAACCTTGTCACACGGCCACTTTGCTTACTCAAACCATTCGCGAATTAATTGGGGAGAAGTAGGATTGTGCAGGATAATATAGAGAAGAGATAGGATCGACGCCGAATCGGCAACCACTTCAATCTGGTCCGAATTCAATCGCTCGAGTTTGTTTAGGAGTACCTCAGTTGCATCTAGAAAACAGACGTCCGCTTAGTCTATGAGTGGTAGAAGAAGAGATTGGGCAAGAGTGACCTTAGTGTGAAATGGTAAGATTTTATGGAGACGTTTAAGAGACTGACAAGAGTAGGAGACCTTTTTACTCACATCAGCAATATGAACCTCCCAAGAGAGGTTAGGTTAGGTTAGGTAAACTTGGGCGTCTATATAGACGCCCAAGTTTTTCGCGCTTTTGGAGTAGTATATAGGCACTGAGTTATACATTACTGGCGGAAGACACTGGGGATCCAATAGATTGAGTGTGCATCTGCCACCAATAATGAGCGCTTGAGATTTAATTGGGTTCAGGAGGAGTCCAAAGGACTGAGTCCACTTGTTGATATTTTCAAGGTCATCATTGATGTCAGCCACAGTCTCGGTGAGTGCACCCACCTTAAAATGGCGATATAACTGCAAGTCGTCTGCATAGAGATGAAAGTTAGAAGTTAGGACCTTAGTGATAGCATTTATAAAAATTGAGAAGAGAAGAGGAGAGAGAACACCACCTTGAGGAAAGCCCGCAGCCAAGTCACACCATTCAGAGGAATCCTCATCAGATCGAACAGACAGCGAGCGACCCCGGATATATGATTTGAACCTTTCAATTACCGGAGCAGAGACAATAAGGGAGGAAAGGATTCCTAAGAGAATGTCAAAGTCAACTGAGTTAAAAGCACTGCTGAAGTCCAGTAGAACCAATATAGTTAGGCATTTATTGTCCATAGCCAGTCGTATGTCATCTGAAATTTTGACTAGAGTTGTAACAGTGCTATGGCCAGGTCGAAAACCATATTGGTAAGGATTTTTGATTCTTACCTCGTTGATCTCGTTCAGTGCCCATATGAAAAATCGACGAATCACATAGATGGAAATCCACATCGCGTCTTTCATCTCGCATGTGATTGATCGGTTTTCCAACTCTTTGCAGATTGTTTTACCGAATTTATTACGCAATAAGGCTGTAGGTCAGGCAAAAAGAGATATTGGGTTTTCCATTAGGAATTTCTCAGTAGCAGTCCGTAGTTTGGAAGTTGTACCCCTGTGCCTGATCTCTCTCCGGTATTCGCGGTTTGCCTTCTCTTCGGACTAAGGAAGTGAGGGCACAGAGAGTGCACCTATGTTTTCGCACACACTAGTGCACTTTAATATCTCCCGCACCGATAGAGATAATAAACCCAGGCATTAACTAATTACCTACGACCTTTTCGACCGGTCGATTTAGTGCAAATATAAATATTGTATAGTAATTTTTCTTTAATAAAGTATTTTTAATTATGATTAGACTTAGTTTATTATGAGTGCCAGGCTTCTTAGATTTTCATAATAACTGTTAATTCAGTAGGTACTTGCCAATAACATAGAGCTTTCATGTAGGTACTGTAATTAAATCGTTGAATAAAAAATGTTATAAATAAATAAAGTAAATTCAAAAAATCTAAAAACCCGACTGCTTAGAGGCGAACTAAAAAGACGTAAACAAGAATAAAATCATGCTGTGCAGTCAGTCGGAGGATACATCTGGTTTTGTGATGTTTATCCTCCGACTGCACAGCATGATTTTATTCTTGTTTACGTCTTTTTAGTTCGCCTTTTAAGCAGTCGCGTTTTTTTTATTTTAAATTTTTACTACTTAGTGGTATTGAAGAGAATACCGCTTGCTTCTTCGGCGTTGTTGTTTCTCACAATGATTACTTATTGTGAATATGTGAATGGACCTCCGTCAATGTCAGCGATAAAAATAGTGTTTTAAGAAGATATTTGTTTCATTTTCTCCGCACCCCGGTAAATACTCACTTTGGAGTAGAGCCACTCTGGTGACACTAAAATTCGAGGAAAGAAAGTTCAAAGTGCCGTGAACTTTAATCACAGCGCCCACGACAGAGGTAGAGTGGTTTGACTAGAACGCGTACGGGACATGTGTTAGTTGTTACTTAAGACATATTTTCCCTGAATGTTCAGTGTTGTGGCGTCAGTGTCGCCGGAGCGGACCTCGGAGGTGAAGCTTAACAAACATTACATTAACATCCGTCTATTCTCTTTGCCAGCAGATGTCGAAACATGGCAGATCATAATTTTGTAATAAAACCATAATAAAATGTACTTACCTTGTTGCTAGGTAAATGCTAGGTAAATTCTTTTTTCGATCTGTACGATCTCATATCGGGGTATGTTAATGTTAGCCAGCAAAGGCCTAGCGACATACTGAGTTTCAATAGCATGAGATGTCGGCTTATACTGGTTTTGTTACCACTGATGTGCCATACGCACTCTACCAAAGCTGCAGCACTCTACGGACGTCCTTTTGATGTATACGAATGTCTGACATATTCGTCTTGATTCATTAGTAGAAAGAGGTGGCCACGTGTCACCAGGATTCAGACGTGAAGATTCCACAAAAGGAGGGTCCCGTTTTTACCCTTTGGGTACAGAACCCTAAAAACAAAATTATGGAAAGTGAATTGAATAAAGAGAAGATTTTATTTTAATTTTAATATGTATGATGGCCTAGTAACTAAGAGCTCGCCTCTCGTGTTCATGGGTATAAATCCGGGCAAGTGCCAATGTGTCTTTTTAAAATTCATTATTCTAAGTTTATCTTGAACATCGCTGACAACGGTGATGGAAAACATCATGAGGAAACCTGGACTTGTTATTGAACATAATACTCGTGCCTTCTCTGTATGAGAAGAGGCCTTTGCCTTATAGCTTATGGGCAAAGCTTTGGGCAAGTGCGGCTGCACTTTTGACCCTTGGCTGTATTAATTGTGAATGTGTGAGTAGACCCCCGTCAATGTCAGCGATCTATAAAGACACTCGTTTCATTTTCGCCGCAAGTAACAAACATAATAATATCATCCGTCTGTTCTCTTCGCTAACAGATGTCGAAACATAACAGATCTTTATTTTTTACTACGTAAATGTACCATGTTTTTGTGCAAATTTAATATTTATATTTTTTGTCCTGTATCGATCGGTAAGAAGCTCCAGACGGGTTCTTAATAAATATGTTTTCTGTCTTTGTTCCTTTTCTTTGTTACAGACATGTCACAAGTACTTCATTTGAAATAATATTCTATAAAACAATTTCTTTCTACAACCCGTTCAATCAATTTTGACTTCTATTGCGTAAGTGATAGGAATGGCAGCTGTGATAAACAGTTTTTTTTTTAATACACAATGGCCTCACGCTTGACCACTATCTAGTTATTCACTGTCTAGTTGGTATTAGTAACCCTTTTATGCTGTTTATTCCATTCTTAGGTTAACTGAATAGAACTCGAAATCGGTTGAACGAACAGTAACAAAGAGATTTTTTTTAAATTTCTAATGTTATTTCAAATGCAGTGTAGCTACTGACTTGAACTTTGCAACCTTACTCGAAAGTAATCTTACACACCCAAAACCCAATGTTATTATTTAAAACTGGGAAAGAGTTCCTAACTATGATAGAAACAATATATCATACCTATTCTTAATTCTTTATTGTACACCAAAAACAATATTTGATACAATGTGATAATAAAGTACATGTACAAAGGCGAGCTTATCGCAATGTTGACTTCTCTTTCAGCAAACCCTAGAGTGACAGAGAATGTTTTTTTTTGTTTTTTGTAATGGATTTATTGGCTCTTGACTCTAGTCTAGGTCATAGGTGATAGAGACAGAGTTGACGATGGAGTGAGCTTACCCAGAAGAAGCCTGTTCACTCTAACTTTGAAGAGATTCGAGTTGAATGTGTTCGGAAACACAGACGCAGGTAGTGAGTTCCATTCATTCGCTGTGCGCATTTTAAAGGATGTTTGGAAGCGCTTGGTTCGCATTGGTGGAATGGCAACAAGGTAAGGATGATAACTTGCAGTGCGTCTAGATGTCCGATGGTAGAAGGGGGCTGGTGGGATGAGGTCGTGGAATGATGACAAAAGAGAGTAGGATCCAGTGTACAATTTTATAAAAAACTTTTTAAGTAAGTTTTTTTTCGCTTTGAAGTGTTTTGTTTTGGAAGTCGGTTTGATTTTTTGTTAAAAATATTTTAGGGCCATGGAGTTTCTTGCCGGTTCTTCTCCATAGGAAACGACTAACCCGAACCGTGCACCTTTTGTCGACGTTTTATAAGTGCCCATGTAGGCCTAAGTAAAATAAAAAAAATTAAATTGAAAAAAAAAAAAAGTTACAGAGAAGGAGCCATCATAACGGCTGGAAGTGTGAGGTGGAGTACGAAGGAGAAGCAAAGTGGCCGTGCGACAAGGTTTGCCGGTTTGCCTCGGGACGAGGTATACCTCGTCAAACCTTGTCGCACGGCCACTTTGCTTACTTTTGAGTAAGCAAAGTGGCCATTCGCGAATGAATTGGGGAGAAGTAGGATTGTGCAGGATAATATAGAGAAGGGATAGGATCGACGCCGAATCGGCAACCACTTCAATCTGGTCCGAAATTCCGACACATGATCATACTTGCGGAGGCCGAAAATAAAGCGGATGCACAAGCTCTGCAATTGCTCGAGTTTGTTTAGGAGTACCTCAGTTGCATCTAGAAAACAGACGTCCGCATAGTCTATGAGTGGTAGAAGAAGAGATTGAGCAAGAGTGACCTTAGTGTGAAATGGTAAGATTTTATGGAGACGTTTAAGAGACTGACAAGAGTAGAAGACCTTTTTACTCACATCAGCAATATGAACCTCCCAAGAGAGGTTAGTGTCTATATAGACGCCCAAGTTTTTCGCGCTTTTGGAGTAGTATATAGGCACTTAGTTATGCATTACTGGCGGAAGACACTGGGGATCCAATAGATTGAGTGTGCATCTGCCACCAATAATGAGCGCTTGAGATTTAATTGGGTTCAGGAGGAGTCCAAAGGACTGAGTCCACTTGTTGATATTTTCAAGGTCATCATTGATGGCAGCCACAGTCTCGGCGAGTGCACCCACCTTAAAATGGCGATATAACTGCAAGTCGTCTGCATAGAGATGAAAATTAGAAGTAAGGACCTTAGTGATAGCATTTATAAAAATTGAGAAGAGAAGAGGAGAGAGAACACCACCTTGAGGAATGCCCGCAGCCAAGTCACACAATTCAGAGGAATCCTCATCAGATCAAACATACTGCGAGCGACCCCGGAGATAAGATTTGAACAACTCAATTACCGGACCAGAGACATTAAGGGAGGAAAGGATTCCTAAGAGAATGTCAAAGTCAACTGAGTTAAAAGCACTGCTGAAGTCCAGTAGAACCAATATAGTTAGACATTTATTGTCCATAGCCAGTCGTATGTCATCTGAAATTTTGAATAGAGTTGTAACGGTGCTATGGCCAGGTCTGAAACCAGATTGGTAAGGATTTTTGATCCCTATCTCGTTGGTCTCGTTCAATGCCCATATAAAAAATCGACCAATCACATAGATGGAAATTCACATCGCGTCTTTCATCTCGCATGTGATTGATCGGTTTTTCAAACTCTTTGCAGTTTGTTTTGCCGAATTCATTACGCAATAAGGCTGCAGGTCAGGCAAAAAGTGATATTGGGTTTTCCATTAGGAATTTCTCAGTAGCAGTCCGTAGTTTGGAAGTTGGCGGCGTGCTAATCCTGTGACTGATCTCTCTCCGGCCGTCGCAGTTTGCCGTCTCTTCGGACTAAGGAAGTGAGGGCAAAGAGAGTGCACCTATGTTTGCGCACACACCGATAGCTATAGTTTCCACTGAGATTGACCGCCGTGGCCGAAAATTGGTCTGAAGGACTTGAAGAACCCAGGCTTTACCTAATTACCAGAGACCTTTTCGACCGGTCGATTTAGTGCAAATATAAATATTGTATAGTATTTTTTCTTTAATTAAGTATTTTTAATTATGATTAGACTTAGTTTATTATGAGCGCCAGGCTTTCTTAGATTTTCATAATTACTGTTTATTCAGTAGGTACCTGCCAATAACATAGAGCTTTCATGTAGGTACTGAAATGAAATCGTTGAATACAAATATTTTCTGTAAGTCTACAAAATATGAAGGGTCCTTTTGTAGGGTACGTATATCCTCTGAAAATACAAATTTACCAAAAAGGGGTTTTGCCAACTTTAAACTAAGTAACTGCCTGCAGATCAAAGGCCCACATGATGTTCCCAAACAGTATGAAAGTTAATTTGGATATCGCGAAACTCTCGTCCTATACAAAAAGATCTTGAAGAAAATATACATATTAATAATAATAATAATAATAATAATAATATAATAATAATATCATAATACCATAATATCTGTGGCTCGGCTGTCAACGCGGATGTCAAATTTTTTCTCTCCGAATTTTCCTTTTAAATATTTACATTAATAGTACAATTATCTGAAGAAAAAGACACAAAATGCATAGAATCAATAAAAAAAAACCTGCAATAGCACCGGATATTTAAACATGACCAAAATCAACAACACCAAGAGAAAAAAATGTAAATCGACATGTTGACAAGAGCTGCAGCACGAAAAGCACGCCCACCACCTCCGGCCTCGTCGCCCAGCTCCGCCTCGCCGTCGCCGGAACCCAGCCCCAACCCCACCGTGAGTGCTGTGTCACCGGCCGTGGCAGTTGCGTCGAGCTCGAGCGACGAGTACTTCTCGCCGCCGACGACACCACCACCTGCGCGTCGACGGGGAGGACGCCGGCCGCCGGACCGCTTAGGACCTCGAGGCTTACCGGTCTCTGATAGGGTCCCAGCACCCGGCGGAAGTGTGCAGCGCATGAGATGGACACAATCCATTAACGAAAATGTCATGCGCGCATACTATGGGGCTACAGAGGGAGGAAACAATCTGACCGCGTACCGTGTCCGGATGCTCTCTTTGTTTCAGGTGCTTGAGCCGGCTGTCAACGTTTCGGCCCAACGACTTTCGGATCAGGTACGGGTCATCCAGCGTAATCGTATGTTGGATGATACTGTGCTTGATCGCCTCCGAACGGAAATGTGTAACCGTGTCACTGCCCCATCGTCGCAGGCCGTGGTGCAACCACAGTCCAACCACGCTGACAAGGATAGTAGTGACAGGGTTACAAACGTAAGTAACCAGTGCAATGAGGAATTGAGGAGTGCTTTGGAATGTGCTATTCGGGATTATCGCTACATGCCGCTCGAACTTAGGCCACGATTACCTCGTTTGCCCATGCATAACAAAAATAGGGCACTGGTGGCTGTTCTGGATTCGCAGTTGTCAAACTATTTTGATAACTGCGAAGACCTCACTGATACACATTCGATCATGTACTGCGCGGCTGTAGCGGCATGTCGTGTAGCCCACGTCAAATTTGTAGATGACAGAGCTACACGACCGAAACCAGCCGTACCAGCTTGGCAGTGCAGGATCGAACGTCGTATTGGTGGGGCCAGAGCACTCATCGGCAAACTAATTTGTTTCAGGGAGGGCAATAATCGGCCAAGAGTGATGCGCTTTGTGAGACGGGCGTTTTCGGGGACTGATGTCAGCCCCCAAGACTATATATCCCGTGTCACAGAGCGCATCGACTTCCTGAAGCAAAAAGTGTTTGCATGGGCAAACCGTATTCGTAGGTATAGGCGGAGAGTGGAGCGATACACCCAGAATCGTACATTCCAAAGTAATGAAAGGTGGGTTTATCGGGCTTGGGAGCGACCCGACCAAGGTGTGACTGATACGCGCCTGCCGGATGATGACGCTATGTGTTCATTCTGGCGTAGCATCTGGTCGGTGCCTGTCAGTCACACCGAAGGTGAATGGACTCGGGAGGTCGAACGAGCATGCGATCCAATACAAGAAATGGGGGCTATCACGATCAGCCCTCAAGATATAGCCCGTGCAGTCCGCCCGTTGCCGAACTGGAAATCTCCAGGGCCGGACGGGCTGCACAACTTCTGGATAAAGTGGCTACAAAGGTCGCACGCTCGTTTGGCATCTCAGTACCAGGTAGCCCTGGAGTCTGGTTCGCTACCCAGGTTCCTTACAACAGGAATAACCCACCTGCTCCACAAATCTGGTAGCACCGCGGAACCCAAAAATTATAGACCTATTACATGTTTACCAACGGTCTATAAGGTTCTTACATCCATTTTGAGAGTTAAAATTAATAAACACGTCGACGATAATTCGATCATGTCGGTCTCTCAAAATGGATGTAGGAACGGGTCCCGCGGTACTAAGGAGCTACTCCTTATTGATATGGCCATTAGCCAACAGGTTCGGCGTTCCCGAAAGGATCTGTCGACATGTTGGATAGATTATAAGAAGGCCTATGACTCGGTGCCTCATACATGGCTCATGAGGGTGCTAGAATTGTATAAAATAGATACAACTCTACGCACCTTCCTGATGTCGTGTATGGGGCAATGGAGCACAGTCCTTCGCTATCCAGGATGTCGAAATATCCAGAGGAATAGCGAACCTGTAAGGATCGAGCGAGGTATATTCCAGGGCGATAGTTTGAGTCCACTTTGGTTTTGCCTAGCCCTGAATCCTCTAAGCATGCTGCTGGAGAATTCAGGGCTAGGCTATCGGTTGAAGAGAGGTGGTCAGGTTATATCTCACCTTCTTTACATGGATGATCTGAAGCTCTTTGCCCCCAGCAATCTTCAGCTGATGGAGCTACTGAAAGTAACTGAAACTTTTAGTAACGCCATCAGGATGGAGTTTGGTGTGGACAAATGTGCGGTCATGCATGTAAAGCGAGGGGAGATTGTGGAATCCGTAGGAATTCAACTCGCGGATTCCATAAACCTGAGATCCCTCTCTCCAAACGAAACCTATAAGTATTTGGGTATGTCGGAAGCGTTAGGTATCAGCACTACTGACATGAAGCAATCGTTGAGGGAACGCTTCTTTGGCCGCCTGAAAAAGGTATTCAATAGCCTTCTTTCAGGCGGAAACAAGGTGCGCGCCTTCAACGGTTGGGTCATGCCGGTATTGATGTACTCTTTCGGCGTACTCAAATGGACTCAAACGGAACTCGACGCGCTGGATAGGCGAGTCCGTACACTGCTGACTGCAAATCGAATGCATCACCCACGATCGTCAGTCATGAGATTGTATATCCCGCGGAAGTGTGGAGGCCGAGGCTTTTTAAATGCCAAAAACCTCCACAACCGCGAGATATGCAATCTCAGGGAATATTTTCTAAACACCGACGTAGGTATGCATCGAGATGTAGTAGCAGTGGACAAGGGACTCACCCCGCTCTCCATGGCGAATGAGAACTGGCGCAAGCCTGTAGTGCTTGAAACTAACGACCGTAGGGAAGTATGGCAGAGTAAGGAGCTTCACGGACGCTTTTTCCGGGCCCTACATGGGTCTGATGTAGACCAAGCAGCGTCCGTAGCCTGGCTGCGTTTCGGTGACCTCTTTGGGGAAACCGAAGGTTTTGTCTGTGCAATTATGGACGAAGTTATCATGACGAATAACTACCGGAGATTTATTGTGAAGGATGGCACGGTTGACATCTGTCGGGCATGTCACCGCCCGGGTGAATCGATCCGCCACATTATCTCTGGATGTTCTCGTCTAGCTAACGAAGAGTATTTGCATAGGCACAATCTTGTAGCCAGGATCATCCACCAGCAACTTGCTCTGAAATACACTCTTGTGGCATCGGAGGTACCGTACTACAGGTATGTGCCCGACCCAGTTCTCGAAAATGGCAATATCACATTGTACTGGGATCGGTCCATCATCACTGACAGGACTATTATCGCTAACAAGCCTGATATAGTGGTGGTGGACCGAATCGAGAGGCGTGCAATGATTGTTGACATAACTGTCCCGCATGACGGGAACCTCGTGAAAGCCGAGAAAGATAAGCAAATCAAGTATCTTGACTTGGCTCGCGAGGTTGTCGACATGTGGGATGTGGACACAGCGATCATTGTACCGATAGTCGTGTCAGCCAATGGCTTAATAGCCACGAGCCTCGACCAACATCTTAGAAGGCTCTCGTTAGGCAGCTGGGTCAAGGGCCTGATCCAGAAAGCAGTACTGCTGGACACGGCTCGTATAGTTAGGAGGTTCCTCTCTCTGGAGCCCTGACCGCCGGTAGCTTGGACCCTGTTCCCGATACCGGTGGGCCTCTATTTTTTATATTTTTAAATGTTTTTGTTTTTTAATTTATTTTATAAAAATATTTAAAAATGTAAATAATAAGAAAACTGTTAAATAAAGGAGATAATAATAATAATAATAAAAACTTTATTGTCTCAAGTAGATACATACAATGGTAAAACACATGAGTTGTAACAAACTTAACATGTAGAATAATTTTGTTGACCGCTAGTACCCAAAGTAAGATTTAACTTGTGGTATGGGTACTAGGGCTCTCGTACTTAAAAGCAGCAGATAGGTGACGTTAGAGTGTAGTGTATCGTATATGTTGCATTACGGTAAGAAAATCTTAAATATTATAACTATTTGTATATATGTATATATATATTTATATATATAACAAGGTATTGTGTATGTGAGTGTGTGTGTGGGTATGTGTATGTAATTGTGTGTGTGTGTGTGACGGATTAATTTAGGTTATAGCAAACTTAACTTAGTTTAATCAATTTTTCTGTTTCCTCATAAGATTTAGACAAAAGCCAAAGAGTAACTATTTTCTTGCATTTCGATCTAGGTACTGAATAGATGTTGCATTGTTCGTTAGCAGTATTATACAGATGACAGCTTATAATACTGTAGTTGCGCGCTGCTAATGCACTTCTAAAACTTTGGGCTTGGCAGATCCTAGGTGGACGGCGCCTGTTTGTGACTGGTATGGTATATTTCAGACTAGCATGTTTCCTGCAGATAGTTTCAAGCACAAAGAGCTGTCTGACAGTAAGCAGTTTACATTCGTGATATAACTGGGCAGTCGAGTATCTGAAAGGCTTAAAAGTCATAACCTTAAGGACTGCCCTTTGTGCTCGCTCCAAGGGCAGAAAACATGATTTCACAGCTCCACCCCAGACTGATATACAGTATGTCAAAATAGATTGACATAGTGAATAATAAACTAATTTTAGGGTGTCAAAGTCTGCTGAATTACGCAATTTTTTAAAAATATATATCATCTTGCGGACACGGGATGTAATATTATTTAGTTGGTGTTTCCATGAAATAAAACTATCAATCATTACTCCCAGATACTTTGTGTGGTCTGATCTCAGTATAGATGGGCAGACACAGGTGTGGGTAGAAGCGAAAGTCGTACAAGTGTGCGCTCTTATATTAAAAGTTTCTAAGGATGGTTGAGTTACAGCCGTCTTTGAAAACGTGATGTAAGTAGTTTTGTTGAGGTTCAGAGTTAGGAGATTATTTGAAAGCCACTGCATTACATGACTAAGAGCGCTCTCTGCACGAGCAAATACTTCAGTCCAGTTATTGCCACTGACAAGTATTGCAGTATCGTCTGCGTAGGTAAAGATAGAGGAAAATGGAAGGGATAGGGTGCACAGGGAGTTTATATAGAGTAGGAAGAGGGTTGGCCCAAGGATCGATCCCTGAGGGACGCCAAATGAAAGGGGAGCGTTGTCACTAACAAAGCTATCTATCTTTACACACTGAGTCCTATTAGAAAGGTAATCCTTAAAAATTCGAAGTGCATATCCGCGGATGCCCATTCCCTCCATCTTCAGTAGGAGATGAGGAACAGAGACAGTGTCAAATGCTTTGGTAAGATCAAGGAAAATTGACAGGCATTTTTGTCCACTATCGAGGGTATTTACTATTTGATCAACCAGAGAAGCTACTGCGTCTTCAGTCGATATTCCTACTCTGAAACCAAATTGATTCGGCGCTAGAATACTGTTCTTCTGTAAAAAGTTTCTTAAACGGGTATCTAGCAACTTTTCTAGAATTTTGGACAGCGCAGGTAGGACAGATATGGGCCTGTAATTATTGACACTGTCTCTGTCTCCACTTTTAAATATGGGATGCACAACAGCCCTTTTAAAGGATTTTGGAAAAATCCCCTCTGCCATTGAAATATTGCAAATGTGAGTTATTATTGGCACCAGGGTTTTTGAGCACCTTTGCAATAAATGAGCAGGGATTGCGTCCCACCCGACAGCGGCATCTCTACGTAGGCTTTTAATAACTACATCAACCTCAGACTCGTCCGTTGGCAACAGAACAAAAGAATTAGCATTGATGTTATCACTCGGCAATTGATAATTTTGTATATTAGGGTCAATTTGTAATGCTAAGTCGCTACCGATGCGGGAAAAGTACTCATTAACTAGGTTAACAGATTTCAGATTATCTCTGCCTATATTTAAAAGCTCAACCGGCGATTGTTTAATGGAATCCATGCAAGTAATATTTTTAATTATTTTCCAAGTAGACCGTGGGTCTTTTCGTGCTTTACGTAATTCATAATTCTCGAAGTTATGTTTTAATCTTTTTAGTAACTTATTGCAAAAGTTGCGGTATCTGAGAAAAGTTATTTTGAGGGTGTAATTATCAGGATTTATTTTAAGCTGTTTATTCATGGAGTCACGATTTCGTATACATCTGAGCAATCCTATAGTGATCCAGGGTTTGAAAATGACAAGTTTAGACGGTGGGCGAATTATTCTAGAGTGCATTTGTATTATTGATCCAACACTTTTAATCAAAATCTCAGATGCAGCGTTAGGATCAGATGTATTTAATAATTGCGTGAAATCAGTCTTCGCAACATCCGCATAAACAGAGTCATAATCTACTTTGACAAAGTGCGATTTGCGTTTATTCGGTCTAAGTGTCGTTTCCATGCTGAAAAGTACTGGTAAGTGGTCCGTGATACTAGATTCAATAATTAAAGTGGTGGTTCATATTTGTACACTAAATTATGTTACGTTACACCTAATTATAAGTAACTAGCGACCCGCCCCGAGTAGAGCATATCGCTGGCCCCGGGCAATATAGCGGTACGCGCAGGTTACGCCCTTTTTATTTGTTATTTGATTTTTGGCTTTTCCGAGTGTCAATCTACCACTCCTTTTTTTTTTTAGGTATGTAATCATCGAATGACTTCTCCCGCTCTGGGTGAAGCGGAAGGGCGTGTCAGACTTTTACTGACTATAAGCCACCAGTGTTCCTACAGTGGCTTGTGCCGGGGCCGCGGTAATTCTCTTAATAATTTATCCGCGAACCAGAGAGGCATCGGCCCTAGCGGGCCCCGTCACTTTTGTTGACATCTCTTTGAGGCGAGCGTAAACTCGGGCCTGGTCCTTATCGGACGGCGAGCTACCCATTACTTGCCGTCCGCAAGCCCGCGCCTACAGTGGCCGGGCATCGGCTTGCGACTCTCGACGCCCGAGGCGTCTCCTAGCAAACGACCCAAGAGCTAGATTGAGCTTATATGAGATTAGGATGGCTCTGAAACAGCTTAAAAACAACAAGGCGCCGGGTGATGACGACGGCAATAAAAATGTCGATTCAGGATGAGTTTTATTTCAGTTTTTGAAATTAAAATTTCAATAAATAAATGTAGGTTGACCCATGACGGTCGCGTGGTGTTGATGAAAAGTTTATTTTTTTTGACAGAGACAGAGTCGACGATGGAGTGAGCTTACCCAGAAGAAGCCTGAGATTCGGGTTGAATGCGTTCCGAAACACAGATGCAGGTAGTGAGTTCCACTCATTCGCTATGCGCATTATGAAGGATGTTTGGAAGCGCTTGGTGCGAATTGGTGGAATGGCAACTAGGTAAGGATAATAACTTATAGTGCGTCTAGATGTGTGATGGTAGAAGGGAACCGGTGGGTTGTGCAATTCTTGAGAACACTCACCGAAGTACAGTCTGTAGAAGACCGACAAGCAGGCACCTTTTATTTTTTATTTTTATTCGCCTACCTCTCCGCGTTCGACCGAGTCAAGCGCGGCAAGCTAATACTTAGCTGGGCCATCCTAAAGGTGGCTGCAATACCCCATGCAGGATCGGACTTGCGCTTTGTAAATAGTTAAAAGCTGTCCAGGCGTAAAGTATCGCTTCATTCTATTTAGAATGCCCAGATTTTTGGCTGCAATTTGGGCTTTGTGCTCAATGGAGGCGCCGAAGTTGGGACTGGATATGAAATCCATGCGTAGAAGCTCGAGCCATTGGCTCGTGGATGGCTTGCTATTTGGGCCCTCTACTGACTGCGGTCGGCCAACAGCTGGCACCGTACTTCGGATCACGCTATCCTCCAAAATTAGTGACCCGGCAAGTTTTGCCCAGCGGCCAAGACCGGTTCTTAACTGACAGCGCAGCTGACATCCTCCTTCTCCTCCAAAATGTGTGCCTGTGGTGCCGTGCCCTCATCTCAGAAGTAGGAGTGACCTGTCGCTACCGGCTGTAGTCGAATATATGGTCGGCAGTGAGGAGTCCGGGACGCGGTGGTATCCTTCTGCTAAACAATCGTCTCGCAGAAGGAGGCTGCGGAGGGGAGAGGCAGATTTCATCCGCTCACCCGATCCGCAGCAGACGCACCGGACGGCACACATCAGGACCCGAGGTAGTGGCGCGTAGTGTTCCACGCGCGCCCCTCTTAGGCTTTGTGGGGGGTGTCAAACACATCACTCCTCCCAACCCGAGATCGAGGCCCGCTAAGGCGGGCCGGCACTAGCCGAGGGTTACGGAAGTATTGTATGTTCCCACGAACGCCAGCGTAGGTGTGACATGGAACACCGGGGTGGTTTTTAATCAGTACGAGTCTGACAGACCCCTCCCCAGGGTGGAGGACATCCAATGAGGATTTTCCAAAACGGAACAAAAAAAAAACGCTTGGAAACGTTACAAAGAAACAGACAGACAGAGTTACTTTCACGTTCATAAATATATTTGTTTGGATAGCGTAGTTTGATGAAAACATCTTTCTCGGAACTCGTACGTAAAATATAAAATACCATACTCGATGTAACATGTTTTTACTGATCAAGAGACATGTGCGTAATGAAAATATTGCGTTTGATAAACTCTCATCTTCTCTTTGAATATTATGTGAAGTTAAATGACACGAAATATCAATTTCTCTTTTATCTTTTTTAAAGGTAAAAGAAAATTAGGTCAGGGTGTTTCTATGAGGTCGGCAATTTATTTATTAAATAATCAATTTATTTTGAAGATGCTCAGTAATACAATTGTATCCTTGATTGTAAATGGAAGTTAGATTACAAGAAAATAAACCTTCTGAAAACGTGTGGTAATGGCCCAGGTAACGATTTATGCTTTTAAGCGGTATGTTGTAGATTCGAAAGTAAGCAGTCTTTTCACCTAATGTAATTAATTTCATATTCACTGTTCTCGAAACAATAAGGGAAAATGTGAAGAAAACCACCCACCAATCCGCCACGTGATGTTTTACGGCTCACTCCCTTTCACAGAGAGAAGAGTCTGTGTCCCAGCAATAGTGACGTAAAGCTAATCATGAAACCGTGTGGCTGGACCCATTAGCTATTAGATAAGCCATGACTTTGTTATTTATCTTTACTGACAAAAGGGTGAAATAACTCATATTGAATTGTTCACATTGTTACAATAGGGATGATGACAAACTATTTTTTACGTTTTTTAGATTAATAAAATATTGGACACGTATTTTTTCTTTTGTCACGTAAACAACAAATTAAATTATGAAATATCGTGTGACGTCACGCGTTGGTACAGTTTTTCATACAAGTGACGTCACAAGTCCCATCTTCTAAACTTTGGTGCACATTATTTTTGTCAATATTTATAAATAAATAATAAATAACATTGGCGACGTTGAGCTGGCGGATGCCAAGCTACACAGCTTGGCTCATCGCCGCAAAGTTGCCTGCTTGTCGGTCTTCTACAGACTGTTCTTCGGTGAGTGTGCTCAAGAACTCCATGACCTCATCCCACTAGCCCCCTTCTACCATCGGACATCTAGACGCACTGCAAGTTATCATCCTTACCTTGTTGCCATTCCACCAATTCGCACCAAGCGCTTCCAAACATCCTTCATAATGCGCACAGCGAATGAATGGAACTCACTACCTGCGTCTGTGTTTCCGAACGCATTCAACCCGAATCTCTTCAAAGTTAGAGTGAACAGGCTTCTTCTGGGTAAGCTCACTCCATCGTCGACTCTGTCTCTGTCACCTATGACCTAGACTAGAGTCAAGAGCAAACCCATCACAAATAAAAAAATAAAAAAACATGCAGAATTATTTATGATTAACATGCATCATAACTGTCTACATTCTGTAGTAGTTTATTAATTGTCTATATTTATTCATTTGATAAAGCCAAAAATACGTATACATTATTATCTATTTGATAATCTCATTGACGAATTATATTAAATAGAATAAGGTATGATTTATCTCCCCAGGAACAGACACGGTTGTATCGTGTATTGTTCAGCTTTAGGAAATCACAAAATGGATTAAGGGAAAAACCTTCCTAAATAGGTTCATTATTGTTGGATCTAGAAGGATTACCTAAATATGATATTTCGCCGATCACGTTTTTCGACTTATTGGTCACGTTTTGTTAAAAATATCTGGAACATTTTCGGTCTATTATTAAGTTGGTTACGTAAACTTTCCTGTCCTTTGGCGAAAACATCACGTTGATACGATAATGGGTTAAGAGGAAACGGGGCCAGAGAGCGCCGACTGAATTTCCTTAGTAAACCCTTAGTAAAAAGTCATAATTCGAAGTTTGGCTCTCTTCTCTTTCCACCTCCAATATTGGACCAATTTAAAAGATATTCCGTAAACTGAAAATTAAAGATATATACTATGTCCCTATGTTTTCCTTTAAATATGATGGTTCTGTTAAATCATTTTTCTATTCAGGAATAGAAAAATTATTTAACAGAACCATCATATTTACTTGTCTATCCCAAAACATGGGATAGACGAGAAAAAAAACATCCCCACTGTACGTGTACAGGAGGTAACCTAAAATAATAAAAACCTAAAAACCACTATGTTGGCGTGATTAATATGTATATCCATGCCAAATTATAGCTTGCTAGTACCACAGGGTACCAGCGCTATGAAAGAAAATTTGTTTCAAATAAATCTCACTAGATGGCGCGACATGCAAAGTTTTGTTATTGAATTGTGTGTTTTAATATATTCTGGAATTAAACGCAAAAATTGTGTGTTCTTGTTTAATCAACTCTCCTAAGCACACAGTTATGGAATATTCAAAATCTTTTTTATTTTTTTTATTTTACATAGGCCTACATGGGCACTTATAAAACGTCGACAAAAGGTGCACGGTTCGGGTTAGTCGTTTCCTATGGAGAAGAACCGGCAAGAAACTCCATGGTTACTCTATTAAAATATTGGGTTCTTAATTCACATTTCATAGGTTTTTTGGACGGATCAGTCAAAATTGATGCCAATAGATGGCATGGTTTTAAATGTCTAAGGCGTTCCACTCGATTGTATAAATTTGTATTGTAACACATTTTGGTGCAATGAAACTGCAAAAAAAATAAACAAATCTTCACTGTATTTAAAGAAAAAAATATTCATGCGCCGAGTAAACCTTCTACTTGCAAGTTGCTGCTCAACACCATCGATCAAAAAATTGGCAACACTGCCCGAGTGACATGTCAAATTTGTGCTCCGTATTTTAAAATTATATTTAATTAGTGTTTAAGTGTAATTAGGATATAATAAGTAGTAAAAACTCAACGAAATGCTATAAATACTCAGGATTATTGTTTTACTGGAAAAATATCGAGTTATACAAAAGTTTGTGACACGGAACCGGTAACCTATCAAACAGCTGACGACTGAAGTCTAAAGTGCTGAACTACGGATATTCTAAGGGCAGTATTGTTTATATAAAGCACACAAAGTGTAAATTTAACCTTGTAACACGTTCTTGTTAGTTTTATCGTATAAATTCTGTTGATCTAGTACTGTGCAGTGAATCTAAATAGTTTTGTTGATATCGTAGAAAACGAAACAAAACAGATCCCAATGTGCATAATTCTATTAATATATTCAGATAACTTAATAATAAACATTTACATAACGCTATTATCGTTATTTTGCATAATTTAACTAGAAAACTACAATAAAACATTCATTCAAATTCTGGCCATCCTACCCACAATAAAAAATAAAATAAAAATCTAAAGGCAATCATTAGCAACTAAACTCAGTAATAAATAGTTTTATAAGCCAATTTAACAGCCTACCTCATTTCACTACTGAACTACACTAACTATTCCCTCCGTTTCCAGCTTTGCTTTGTTTTGTTTTTCATCTTTTCCTTTGTTTCTCACTGTTTCTTTTTTTTTTTTTTTTCTATTTCTAGTAACCAATCCGGAAACCATGCCTCCAATGACCCGTAAGGCTACCGCTCAGGACTTAGAAAATAAATTGAGAACGGCGCTCCAGGAACTTAAAGACTCACAGAGCCAATGTCGGGAGATGTTGCAAGAGAGAGAGGATTGTGAAGTAGAAGTTGAGAACATTGTTTATAAAAACACAATCCTTAAACGGGAGCTAGTTGAACTTAATCAGAAATACCAGAATGTTGTAGATGAACGCGACCAACTGAGGGTAGTCACGGATGGTTTCAATAACTGCAGTTATCTTTATGAGGAGGCTTTAAGTAAAGTTAGGGATCTAGAAGAAGAATTGATTCACGCAAACACTCATATTTTTAAATTACAAAAAGAACAGGAATCAACTCGGGTTGATGAAACTTGCCATTTGTATGATGAACTTATTAAATCAAATTTTAAACCTGATTCAATACCAACAATTGACCTAACTGAAGATTCTTTAATAAAACAGAGAAATTGTTCCAAAGTTAGTCATAACAAACTCAAAAAATATGCAAAACTAAATAAAATAATTAGAAATTGTAACAAGTTTAGGAAACAACACAAATTCTTTATTAAAAATATTCCACTCAGGAAAGAACGTGTTGACCTAGTTAATAAATTAAATAATTACCAAATTAAATTAGAAGACAGCAAAAATATCTATGAGATAGACACACACCGCTTACAGACAGAAATCCAGGTACTTGAGAACAGACTTAGTTCTCTTTACAATAAATATGTAAATTCAAAATTACAAATTAAAGAACACATTTTGGCCGCAAATGAGTTAGTGATGTGTCAATGTAACTGCCAGACAGTTTCAAATCAAATTACAGTCCAGCCTGATGCTGCGGAGGACCCGGTCCAAGCTGAGAGGGTGTCTCAAGACACTGTCTTCGCACAAGACAGTTCTAATGTAGCACAAGATTTGCCTCAATTAGACCGGCCTGAAAGTGCTGGCTTTTCATCTAGTCATAGAAAAGAAGGTTTTCATTCGGTTATGTTTTCGGATGGTGTTGGAAAAGGTTTAGGTAAATTAATGAATGGCAATCAGAGTCATTCCACTTTTAATTATTGCATGCCCGGGTCATCATACAAGCAAATAATGGAATCTGTGACAAAGAATATATACAAACCAGATACCAAAATAACTGTTTTTGTAGGTAACAGTATAAAAGTAAAAAAAGATGACATCACTGAGTGTGTAAAAGAGATGTTAAAGTTAAATTACAATAAAATTATTTTGTGTGCCTTCCCTTACTTGGATAAATTGTCAAATAGACAAAATAATCACATTCACATGCTTAATAAGCATCTGCACTTTCTTGTGAGTCACTATAGTGATAAACTAGTTTTTTTTGACATCAATATTTTTGTTGGTAAATTAAAGTCGACAGGCGATACTTTGTATCTGCCTCTTAGGGTAAGACATCAAATAGCTCGGCTATTATCTTATACATTAAACTCAGACATAAGTAGTATGTCGAAGTATCCAGTTATTATTGATATTAGTAATAGTACTAATTTAAATATGGTCAATACCTTGAATAACGTTAGCAAAAATGCTATTAATATTTATTCTTTAAACTAGTTGATAGGACAAGGGAGGGTACCAATAACGGAGTAGTTACGAGTATATCCACCATCAAAAAGGTACCTTCTTGCTCGCAAAAATTTAATTTGAAAAAAAGGTCTGAGCAGAATTCTCTGAAATTATTCCATCAGAATATTCAGGGTTTTTCTTCGAAGGAATTGGAAATCGAACTGTTTTTAGAAAAATCTAAGTATGAAATTGTTTGTTTCACTGAGCATTGGCTGAAAGATTATGCAATGTTAATCAATTATGAAAATTATACTGTGGGCAGTTGTTTTAACAGAAATATTATGTTGCGTGGGGGTTCACTTATATTAATTAAAAATGGTATTAAATCAAAACCTCGTAAAGATATAGTAGACCTATCAGTTGAACATAGTGTTGAACTGTCCTGTGTTGAGCTGGATAAGCATGTCATAGTGTGCGTTTACAGACCCCCTAATTATAAGAACTACTCTATATTCGAGTCAGTGATGGAAGATGTTTTGGCAAAACTTGCAATGGGTAATAAACTAATAATTGTCTGTGGTGACTTTAATATTAATATTCTAGAAGATAATTCAGACAGCAGTAGGTTAGTAAATCTCTTTAAATCATTTAATTTGTCACATGTGTTTATGGAACCAACCCGAACTACACTGACTTCTGCTACATGTATTGATAATGTTTTTTGTAGCTGCAACTACTTGGACAAGGCCATTATAAATTATCTGCCTTCGGATCATAGTGGGCTACTGGTAGCCTTTGAGTCCATTATGCTAATAAAACAAGTGCAGATTCAAACAAGACCAATAACATCCGGTAAATTAAATAAATTTAACAGCACTTTAATCAGTAAGTTAAGCAACCAGGACCTCACAGTGAATGATGGTAATATTTTGTATGATGAAGTTTTCTCAGTGGTTCAAAAAGAGTTCAATAACACTTTTAAGGAGAAAACTAAAACTATATGCCCTAAGTTTTTATTCAGTGACTGGGCGACTACAGGACTTAGAAAAAGTAGGGAAAGACTTTACGAGCTATATGGCCTTAAGCCCTGTATTAACACTGAAACGTTTAATAAGTATGTTGCTACTTACTCAAGAATTTTTAAAAATACTTGCAAGGCAGCTAAGGTCTTGTACATTAGCAATAAGGTTAAATTAGCAGAAAATAAAATCAAGACGGTTTGGAAGATTATAAACAATGAAACGAATAGGAATAAAAGAAATAGTAGTGATTACACGCTTGAGACCACACACGGACTTATTAGAGATAACAAAAAAGTTGCGCAAGAATTTGTTAATTTCTTTACCAACATCCCAATTAAAACTACTGAAACTTTAAATTCTTCGCCCTCGCTTGCTTTTGGATTATTAAACGCGAACGTTTCAGCCTGCCCGAGTGTATTCAACTTTTCACATATTAACCCCATGACAGTAATAAAAGCTTTTAAGCAAATCAAGATCAAACCGACTGAAGATCTGTGGGGAATGTCCATCAAAGCTTGTACATCCATAATTCAGACTATAGCGCCGTACTTAGCGTTGATTTTCAATTTGTGTGTGGATCAAGGCGTTTTTCCGGATCTAATGAAATATAGTAAGGTTATACCACTTTTTAAATCCGGGGACAGTAAAGACACAAATAATTATAGACCAGTATCCGTGTTGCCGGTTTTCAGCAAGGTTTTTGAGAGGATAATGCTAAATCAAATGCTCATTCATTTTAATACGAATAACATCTTGCATGATAGACAGTATGGTTTCACCAGAGGACGTTGTACAACTGACGCTGGTGTCGCTCTATTAAAACACATCTTTGATGCGTGGGAAGATTCGCAGGATGCCATAGGTATCTTCTGCGACCTGTCGAAGGCGTTTGATTGCGTTAATCATGAAACATTACTTCTGAAACTTGAGCATTACGGGCTAGGTCAATCAGCGTTAAGTTTGGTTAAATCTTATTTGAATGATAGACAGCAATTAGTTCAAATAAACGGTGTGAATTCGTCCGGGTTAAACGTTAAAATGGGTGTACCCCAGGGCTCAATTTTAGGTCCTTTCTTATTTTTAGTGTACATTAACGATTTACCCCGTTTATTGGAAAACAAACTTAACATGGTGTTATTTGCGGATGACACATCTTTAATTTTTAAAATAAATAGACGTACTTGTCAGGTTGACGACGTAAATAACGCGCTACGGCAGGTTCAGGATTGGTTCACTGCCAATAATTTAGTTTTAAATGGTAAAAAAACCAAGTGCGTAAAATTTTCCTTGCCGAATGTCAAAAGTACTGATTGTGACATTATATTAAACAGGGAGAAGCTAGAATTCGTCGATAAAACGGTTTTCCTGGGGATCACGCTGGACTCGGGGTTGCAATGGGGTCCTCATTTGGTATCCCTTGCGGGGCGGCTGAGTTCGGCGGCTTATGCTGTTGGAAAGATTCGTCGGTTAACGGATGTGGATACCGCCAGACTAGTCTATTTTAGTTATTTTCATAGTATAATGTCTTACGGTATCTTACTATGGGGAAGGGCTGCAGACATTGAGTCAATTTTTATTCTGCAAAAACGAGCCATCAGAGCGATATACAATCTTCGCCGGCGCGATTCTCTAAGGGAACTGTTTAAGGACATTAACATCATGACGGTTCCTTGTCAATATATTTATGAAAACATCATGTACGTGAGAAAGAATTTACATCTTTTTAGTAAAAACGGCGACAGACATGATTATGTTACTAGAAATAGGGACCAATTAGTTCAACCAGGTTTCAGACTGGCTAAAGTAGCCTCATCTTTCATGGGGTACTGTACAAAATGTTACAATAAAATTCCTCCTCACATTCTTGAACTGAATGAGACGAAATTTAAAACTTGCATAAAACGCACACTATGCAGGCTGGCATATTATAAGTTGGGGGATTACATCACTGATAAAAATGCTTGGCTAAATGCTAGTCCAGCTCCACAGCCACTAGGCCGCAAAAACAAGTGATATGCGGAACATTATTGTTTTGAATTATTGTTGGACCTTCTGAAGACTGTATAAGTAGTAGGTAGGTGGTAGGTGTAGTATGCACGCATCAGCTAATTAGCTGCTAGTGTGTCTAACCAAATAATAATAATAAGTATATTTGTAATTGTATAAACTCAATTTCATTCATCAAGGTATGTACTTATGTACCTAAATATTGTATTTTTTATTTTTTAAAAGAGTAAGTATGGAGTTTCTTGTGCATTCTTCTCCATTACAAGCTACTTTCCGAATGCACGGTAGAATCAATTATTATTATTTTAACGTTCAAAAGTGCCGCTTGGTGGCCTACTTGAAATAAAATATCTTTGTCTTTGTCTTTGTCTTTGATCTATCGCCATAGAACGGAACCCAACGCGAACGATGTACAAAAAAAATCAGTATAATTAGACGAAAAACGCTAGTTACGTCGGCGCGGTTTCTTTGTATGGGATGATGCATCTGTATGCTAGTATTATATTATCTGTGCTAGTACCACGCTAGTACTAAGCGTATCTGAGCTAAGCTGCGGACAAACGGACGGACGAACAGACGGACATAGCGAAACTATAAGTATTCCTTGTTGACTACGGAACCCTAAAAACGGCATTTCTATAAAATAAACGTTAACGAAGCTAGTTTTGCAAATATTAACAACAATATTAATATTTAATAAACCTTTTTTACAAAAAATACAACCGACTTCCAAAAAAAACACTACAAAGTGAAAAATAATTTTAATTTCGGCAGTCGGTGTTCCAGTTTATGTTTCTTCATTTTTTTGGCACCGACTACCAAAATGAAAAAAGTAAAAAGGGTTTTTGTTTTTCACTTTTTAGTTGTGGTACATAATGAACAAGTTCTATAGTAAGGTAATTATGTACTTAGAATACACAAAGTTGTGCCAGAATAGATTACCCGAATAACATAAAACTTGAACATTGCCGGTGAAATGAGAGTGTAACAGGGTGAACTGTACACATCTGCGTACCCCTTTAGGGCGTACCGGCGTGATGTTATGTTATGAAATGGCGTGAACAATAAACAGACATGTAACTGCAGCAATCCCGAGAGATTTTCCGTTGTTTATTAAAGAGATTTATTGTATATATCCGAAGTTCTTCATCAGATCTTAATTAAATTTAAATGGAAAGCACCAACAAAAATAATCAAAGTCGGTTCACCTAGTAAAAAGTTTCGAGGTAACACATAAAAAAAAACAGTCGAATTATGAACCTCCTTGCAATCAACCAATTAATTTGTAGACTCGGCGCTATCTCAAATTACAAAAAAGCTGCTTGCTCAAACTAACACCAAATAAAATTCAGCACAGGTCTTCAATCCTTACCTAACATGAAGTCTTCAGTGATCTCCCGAGCGATGAAGGGCACGCTAGGATACAGTCTCAGGGTCTCCTTGATGACAGCCTCCAGGTACTTCATGTCAGCCAGATCTGACATGGTCGGGGTACGGTCAGAATCACCCAGAATCTTCTCACATTCTTTGTAAATACTTTCCTGGTGGAAAAAAGAAAATTACTGAAAAAACATGTACCTACATTACAAGCATTCAACAATCAATTTAACGACGACAAGGTTGGCGTAGTGGTTGACCGATAGGCTGTTGCGCTGCTTGTCGCGGGTTCGATTTCCGCACGGAACGAATATTTGTATGGCCCACATATAGTTGGCCCGGATTTGGGTATCTTGTGTACGTGACTTTAAATGTTTGTAAAAGCACCCACGATAAAGGAAGAAATTCCTAGTGTGCGGCAACATTTACCATAAATTATGGATGACTGATGGAATTACTCCATCAACAGAATGACAGGCTGGACAGTCGTTGTGACTACGCTTGGACCTACTATGCCCAGCAGTGAACTAAGGTTATGATGATGGAATGACAGCTAGATGGATGAAAACATCAACCTTAACGATAGACTGTAGGTTATCCGTCAATCAAGCGTCGATTACAGCAGTGATAGTGACGGAACTGCCTTCAAAACCCATCGTTTAATGGTCCTTGGTCGTATAAAAATAATGTTTTTTTCAGCGGTTTAGTCCGACAAAAAAGCATCCAACGTCATTGTTCTTTCAAGAAAAAAAACAAATTATAATGTCCTTCTGCTGTTAGATAAAACCACTTGAGATTTGTCAAGGTCTACCCAAGATAGTTACAGACACAAATCTGTTAAAGCACGATAAATTCCTGGAAAAACCTAAAGCCTAATAGATTTTTCCCTTACGTATCTCTAAAATGTACAACGGCAGTAAAAAGAAACGTTACCTAAACGTTCAACAAGATTAGATTAACAAAGCCCTTGACAGAAGCTTAACGTTTCGAAAGAAACACCTTGAAATTTTTCTGATTTTCAGGAAGATTTTAATCTTTACCTGACTTGTGCTGTCTGGGAAGGTTGGATTAACAGATAGCGAACTACAAAGAGCGATTTACTTACTTTAAATTGCTCAGGGGCGTTTGAGTAAAAGATCCTTTGAGCACACAATACAATCTGCCTAGGCTTTTTTCAACTATGTTGGGGTTTGCTTTAACTGGATACAGCTGAATACTAGTCTATACTTCTATACTATAATAATATTAGAAAGAGGAAAGATTTTTTGTTCTTTTTGCACCGAATAGGCTCCGAAACTTACTTGCTATTGGTGAAAAATCGGTCCAGTAGGGACCAATTTTTAGCAAGCTAAGTTATCAAGAGTTAACATAGGCTATAATTTATTTTCAAACAAATTAGAAAACCTTAAGAAAATTGAAATAATGTAACCCAAAGTAACAAATTTTTGCCTAAAATTCATTATTTGGCGTGCGCTGAGAAAACTGTTGATGATACATAAAAATTATGCGCTAAATGATTAAAGTACTCATTATCACCTACAAATAAATGCGCAAAGGTATATACCTAACTATCATAGTTAAATCACAATAGCAACTTTTGTGTTCTAAAATTTAATTAGATTGCCGGTAGATACAAAAGTTGTTTACATTCGTATTGTAGTATTAATTCTTATTCAAATAAATAGTATAACCAATTAGTAAGTAGGTAGGTAGGGAAGGTGGTAGGTAGGGTAGGTGGTAGGTAGGTAGGGTTAGTGTGCAGGTAGGTAGGGTAGGTTAGTACGTAGGTAGGGAAGGATAGGGTAAGTTAGGTAGATAGGTAGTCAGTTGACGGGAGCGAAGCCGCGTGGGACAGCTAGTGTTTGTTATATGGAGCGATCCAATAAGGGACAGATGTATATGATTTGATTGATTTTTAAAGGTCTTTATTGACATAAAGATAAAAAAAAAAGTTAACAAAAAAGATCTTATTCTAAATGTAAACTAACATACATCAAATAATGTTAAGTAGGCTAAAATCGCCTCTTTTAACATATAACATAAATAATTTATATGTTGACAGTTCTTGATTAAAAAAAAACAGTATATTAAGCTAAGTAAATTATGTAGGGTTTGCAGACCCACATTTTTAAATTAAAGTTTCACACCCACCCCCCAATTTTTATTTTTAATGATTTTATACATAGAAAGCGAATACCTAATAACATTCATTTTTAGGTATAATAACTGATATTTAATAAGTTCAATATTATCAATACAAAACAATGTACACATAAGCACGGTAACAGCAATTAATTACGCTGGTAAGATGGTAAGTAAGCTAGCGTCAAGCCACTAGGAAATGATGATGGGGCAGTTTGTACTTTTTGTAAGTTCTGGCATAAGGCAATCTGGTAAATCTACTCTTACCAATGTGTGAGACTAGAGAATTACGATGACGTGGATTAGTAAAAAGGAAGAACTTTCGGGAAATTTTTAAAATAAACTCTTTAAAAATTTCCCGAAAGTTCTTCCTTTCGTATATGACTTGTATACATCTGTTACTTACTCGTCCTCAAATTGATACCACTCTATGAGCTTATGGTCACCCCCCAGATCTCTATAAGCAAGTTCTTGGATAACACGGTACCCCTTGGCAAGGCTGATGTCAGATATTCAGACTGTTGAAAATGTACAAATGACAGCCGGGACCAACGGCTTGACGTACCTTCTTAAGCACAGAAGAGTCTTGATATGTATTGGATGATCACCCATTCACGAACCATATCGATAAGCGTATTACTAATAAAATAAAAAAAAAATAAAAAAACCTCTTTATTTCATGCAAACAATAACACATAGTTGAATTTTAAATTATAAAAAAAAATGTAAACAACTTTCAATAGAATAAAGACTGATACGTCTATAAGATGAATTATTAATAATAAAATAACTCTTAATAAGATACGTAATACAATTAGTTAATATAAGGACAGTAATTACATAATTGCGTTAACTTTATTTATATTATAAATACATTTTCATTACGTAAAAACATGTTACTTGTTGACGATATCTGTAATAAAATACTTAATTAGACTAATTTCTATAAAATAAATAACAGATAAGTCAAAGTCATTAAAATTCCAAATTAATAATTGATCTGAATTCATAGTAATTAAAATTAAAGCAATTAAACGTAGCAAGAAATTATGAGCAATAAATAATTTTCAATAGTTGATGTAGAAATAATCTTAAATAATTAATTAATTAATTAGTTTCAATTAAATTAACTTGCATGAACCCCTCTGTGGGTAAAGGCCTCCTCCAGAGCCTTCCATTCGTCTCTATTTGCTGCTGTAAAATTCCAGTTTCTGCCAGCGACAGCCTCTAGCTCGTCTTTCCAGCGTACCTTTGGTCTGCCTCTGCGTCTGTAACCGGTGGACCCTCTCCATGCTGTGACTGCTTGGATCCACCTACCATCAGTGAATCTGGCGACATGTCCAGCCCGTTTCCACTTCAGGCTTTGAGCGAAGGAGACAGCGTCGATTACTTTCGTCTTTTTAGGGTTCCGTACCCAAAGGGTAAAAACGGGACCCTATTACTAAGACTCCGCGATCCGTTTGTCTGTCTGTCTGTCTGTCTGTCTGTCTGTCCGTCTGTCACCAGGCTGTATCTCGTGAACCGTGATAGCTAGACAGTTGAAATTTTCAGAGATGATGTATTTCTGTTGCCGCTATAACAACAAATACTAAAAACAGAAGAAAATACATTTTTAAGGGGGGCGCCCATACAACAAACGTGATTTTTTTGCCGTTGTTGCTCGATATTAATAACGGCAATAGGTAGACGCTTGAAATATTCACGGAATATTTAGTTGTACATTCAATTCAAAAAATTATTATTATTAAATAAAAAAAAAAATGAGGGGGCTCCCATACAACAAGCGTGTTTTTTATGCTCTTTTTTGCTCGATATTAATAACGGAAACAGGTAGACGCTTGAAATATTCACAGAATATTTAGTTGTATATTCACTTCAAAAAATAGTAATGATTAAATTAAAATGAATTAAGGGGGGCTCCCATACAACAAACGTGATATTTTTGCCGTTTTTTTGGTTTAATGGTACGGAACCCTTCGTGCGCGAGTCCGACTCGCACTTGGCCGGTTTTTTCTTTATAGTAGAATGTTTGATTCTATCTAAGAGTCTTATTTTAAGCGCGCTTCTTTCTAACGCTCTGTGGCATGAATTAAGTTGTTTCTTTGCCACTGAATCAAAGATCCATGTATGGCAACCTTATGTGAGGCAGGGCAGTAGGCAGGTATCCATAATTTTCTTTTTCCATTGGATGTGGATGTTTGACTTCATGATTTCTTTATATGACCAGTACTTTTTCCAGGTTATTGCGATTCGCCTGTCTATTTCTTCGATGTTGTTATTTTTGCTGAAGGATACTAGATTGCCCTTACTGGGCAATCTAGTATCCTTCAGCAATATAGTCGTTTACGTAGTACACCGGTGAGTTATTTAGTGTAATTGGTATTTTAATATGGTTCGACATTAATTTTGTTTTAAATTTCTAAGCCTTTTTTTTTGCTTGCAACTTGAAGCTCTACCAGCATTGCTTGAACTTGCTTGGAGCAATGCTGGCAGCTTCTTCAGAAAAAATAACAATGTCGTCGGCAAATTGTAGGTGGGGCAGACGCTTATTATTTATTATTAGACCTGTATTCGTCCATGGTACCGTATTACTTAGCCATAAGCTAGTCTTAAGACCCGTCTACGTTCAAGTTCAATTGAATAACGCAAAGACGATAACGTAAAAATGTCGTGGGTGAACATTACAGCAAATCCCTAATCCTAGAAGCACTTACCGCTGATTGGATTGTTATGAGACGTAAAAACCGGCCAAGTGCGAGTCGGACTCGCGCACGAAGGGTTCCGTACCATTATCGCAAAAAACGGCAAAAAAACACGTTTGTTGTATGGGAGCCCTACTTAAATATTTATTTTATTCTGTTTTTAGTATTTGTTGTTGTAACGGCAACAGAAATACATCATCTGTGAAAATTTCAACTGTCGAGCTTTCACGGTTCATGAGATACAGCCTGGTGACAGACGGACAGACAGACAGACAGACGGACAGACAGACAGACAGACAGACAGACGGATCGTGGAGTCTTAGTAATAAGGTCCCGTTTTTACCCTTTGGGTACGGAACCCTAAAAAGTAAGGGAACTTGACTGTAAAATAAAAAAAATATATCTCCTGTCTAACCAAATGCCAAATGGAAAGCAGGTTTTTGCTGAATACAGCCCATTGATTTTTGAAGGTTACTCAAATCTTTATTAGCTAATGGTGTGCTTCTCCATACTGAACACATGACCGGTTTTTCAAGTCGAGGTCGCAAGCGCTACTGCTGTGTATAATCCTGGGTTCGATACCTAAGTTGAACAAGGTAAAGGTCGAAAGCATTTCTCGCTAGCAGCTCTTAGTTTAGCTTTGCGCCCAGTTAACGGCAATGGTTCGCTCTCTTTTAAATGGGACTTAAACATACTATCAATGTGTGATGGGCCTAACCCTCTTGTAACCCTCTACTTTTGTAGAGGGTTACGAGGCTATGTTATGTTAAACTAATCAACTCTCCCATTGTCTCAATAAAAAAAAAAAAACTAATCAACTCTCACCATTAAACTCAGATTTTATTCAAAAGGCACGCAGAATGTATGGATGGTATTAAAAGTACTCAACTATTCTACAAATATATCGCCATTTATCCATGTCAAGAAAACGAGGCGGCAAACGTGTAAAGGACGCCACTAACCAATATGTCACACAGGCTTAACCAAACACATAAATCTAACTAGATTACGCAAGTCAGTATGAAAATACAGATGGAGGGAAATAACAACGCAACGCAACGCAAGTCCCTACAACCAAAAACAAATTTACTTACCAATGAAAGAAAACATTTCCAATGCCTCGGCCAATTTTTTACATATTTTACAGCTCAATATGGCATATATAGGCATTTTTATAGATTTCGGTGGATTTCCGGTGCAGTGAAATGAAAAGCTCAAAGTTTTTCACTCCGTTTTTTGACACGCGAAGTACTTTTTTTTATTTTTTTTTATTTGTAATGGGTTTGCTCTTGACTCTAGTCTAGGTCATAGGTGACAGAGACAGAGTCTACGATGGAGTGAGCTTACCCAGAAGAAGCCTGTTCACTCTAACTTTGAAGAGATTCGGGTTGAATGCGTTCGGAAACACAGACGCAGGTAGTGAGTTCCATTCATTCGCTGTGCGCATTATAAAGGATGTTTGGAAGCGCTTGGTTCGAATTGGTGGAATGGCAACAAGGTAAGGATGATAACTTGCAGTGCGTCTAGATGTCCGATGGTAGAAGGGGGCTGGTGGGATGAGGTCGTGGAGTTCCTGAGCACACTCACCGAAGTACAGTCTGTAGAAGACCGACAAGCAGGCAACTTTGCGGTGATGAGCCAAGCTGTGAAGCTTGGCGTCTACCAGTTCAACGTCGCCAATGAGGCTCTTGGCTCTGCGTTCCACTGAGTCAAGCGTGGCAAGCTGATACTTAGCTGAACCATCCCAAAGGTGGTACACGCGAAGTACATACAATCGCGTCATCTAGTTAGATTTATATCTGTGGTCTCAACTAGTATTTAATCAAGACAAGTTAAGACACGCAACACGAGCTTCGAGCCGGTTGTAAACTTCTTAGTATGAGATCCCACTTCAAAAATCTGCAGGGAGTTGGATTCAGTTTTTGTTAAAACTGTATTTTTATGAATGATTCTTGATCGTAGACAAGAACCGCATCTAGTCGAAAATCCTTTTTTCCTGTAGCGTGGATACGTACCATGCAACATAAGCCAGCTCTCAGTTAGCAACAATTTACGGTTTGCCAGGTTTGGCAACACATAGATTGCGGCTAAATGAGAGCTGGCAACATTTTTACCCTATTTTCTACACAATTTTTTTCACTTGAAAAACTTATATGTATATGTGGGTTTAACTATCAAACATAATTTAATTTGTTTTATTAAGGTAAGCCGCTAGATTTTGCCAGGCAACCCTGCAGGATTCTAATCTACTCTCAAGTATCATTCATGAATGTTAAGTTTTAGTTTTACAATATACCTGCAGATTTTAGCAGTGGCATGTGATTCATCTAGCAATCAATTTTCATTTCAGGGAAGTTATTTCTTACTTTGCCAAGAAAAAGGAATTAGGAATAGTCGAAAATTCTCGTTATGACGATTTTGACACAATTCTGATGAGAGTTATTAACGAGTTCTGATCAAGTCTCCAGTTTCAGGAACTCCAAAAATTAATAATCTAGTTATTTATAGCATTTGATAATGTATGTAATACACTTATATTAATACATTATCAATATCATCATCATCAATCAATATCATCATCAATCCATACATATAATAAATCTGTAGAAAAATATTTTTTGTACATCGAAAAAAAATCCAAAAAAATAGCCAGGGTGTTAAAGGATAACCAACAGAACCCATTTCTAGCATTTTTGGATTTTTTGTCTGTTTGTCTGTTTATTTGTGCACGCATCACGTGAAATGTACGACAACCAATGTAGATAACTTTTATACATAAAAATTGTGCGTATCTTGAAGAATTACTTAGTTTTTGTTTCATCGCAATCGGTTCACTCTATCAAAAGTTAGATGAATTTAAAGTGTTCAAGAAGTAAAATTATCACAGCTCACGCAATTCAGTTACTCGGACAGTTGAACTCGCTATTCGAAAGATGGCGTTGTGCATTTAAAGTCATTTTCTGAATCGCGGTGTTAAGATTTTACGCGAAAGAATGACACTAGAAAAAAAAATTGGTATGTAGTATGTATAATTGTATATTTTTGAGTATGTGGAGTAGGCAGGCAGGCTGGTAAGTGTGGCAGGGTTGGCAGGCAGATGACGGGAGCGAAGCCGCGGGCACAGCTAGTATACAAATAAGTAATCCATTTCTGATGGTGCGACGCAATTTATATTGCGTCGATAGGCGAATAGGAAAAATAAACTAATTTAAATTGGTTATTGCCATCGAATTACGTCCATGTGAACACACTTACAATGTCGCTTAGTAAAATTAGCTTATCGGTGTGATCCATGCTTAATGTTATACTTCACACTAATAAATATTATAAAGGCGAAAGTTTGTGTTGGTGTGTGTGTGTGTTTGTATGATTGTGTGTTTGTTACTTTTTCACGCTAAAACGGCTGGACGGATCTTGATGAAATTTGGCACAGATATAGATTATAATTTGGAATAGCACATAGGATAAGCAAAGCGGCTGACAGAAGCTAGTAATGTTATAAATGCCCTGTACCTTTTCACACTTAAACCGCTCAGCCGATATAGATGAAATCTGGTATGACATAGGATAGTTTTTATACCAGAAATCATCCTTAATTGGGTGGTTTTTTTTTATGGTGAACTAATAATTTCTCAATTAAGGCGTTCTGGACTGAAGCAATTGAGAGGGCTATGCTCGGATTTTCCTTGCGTGATCATATCAGAAATGAGGATATCCGCAGAAGAACCAAAGTTACCGACATAGCCCGAAGAATTGCCAAACTTAAGTGGCAGTGGGCAGGGCACATTGTTCGCAGAACGGATGGCCGATGTGGACCGAATTGTTCTGGAATGACGACCGCGAACCGGAAGACGATACCTTGTAAGGCTAGGCAAGCCACTAGGTGGACTGATGACCTGGTTAAGGTTGCGGGAAGGCGCTGGACGCGAGACGCACGAGATCAGTCAATGTGGCGACGCCTTGGGGAGGCCTATGTCCAGCAGTGGATGTCTTTCGGCTGAAATGATGATGATGAAGGCGTGCCAATAATATTGTGAGATATAGAAAAAAAAATATGCCTGATAATGGGTTATGGTTGTGGTAAAGAAAACGAATAATATTTACATTTTTGCTGTACGCATATTATGAAAGTTAACTGCTCCGTTGGTTTCATGATTGCAAGCGCAACTGCTTAACGTGGGGTCCTAGTATTCCGATTGGGTTTTTCTATTAAGCATTTATCAGTTGCAGCCCGGTGTATGGAAGTTGGTGATGTGACGACCCCATCCCGGAAAACACAAGCCGTTGGTCCTGTGCCTGCCACTTGCGCATATAATATCTCCGTACTTGGTTGTTCTCCGTCGAGATTCGTCACCGTGATCGGAATTTGATCGGAAGGACTATAATGGAAGTGGGAGGGAAGCACTGAGTACAAATTGTCGCAATTTTAACCTTTTACTATGATTACCGTATAGTGACGGACGTAAAGAATTTAACCGTCCCATATCTTTCAGTAGGTGTCGTAAGAGGCGACTAAGGGAAACACCAGAGAATGGGCAGCAGCGTTCTCTGTGCACTTTAAGAACAAACTGCGATTGCCAACCCGCTAAGCGTGGCGCTAACAGCAAACCCTCCCAAACCAAAAAGAAAAGCACAACTAAAAAACGGCTCGTCTACCCTCGACTACGGTAGCGGTTGAGGCGATGGCGTGGCAAGGGGTGCCAAGAATCCCTGAGTGGACCCGGCTACCCAAATAAACATCAACAACTGGACCTGGCAACGTATAACACGCGAACACTTTGGACCGACGAGAAGATGGCCGAACTTGAGGCAGAATTGAGCAGGTTACGATGGAGTATTATAGGGTTATCTGAAGTCCGAAGAGAGGGGGAGGACTCGATAATCCTCAAATCCGGTAACCTGCTCTATTTCCGAGAGGGTGACCGGCAGTCCCAGGGTGGTGTCGGGTTTATCGTACACAAGTCCCTTGTGAACAACGTGGAGAAGATCGAGAGTGTGTCGTCTAGGGTGGCGTGCCTTATACTCAGAATATCCTCAAGATATTCGCTGAAGGTCATACAGGTATACGCCCTAACCTTGGCACGACCCGACGGCGAGGTAGAGACCATGTATGAGCATATCGCCGGAGCCATGCATGGTTTCAAAACTCACTTCACCGTTGTCATGGGGGACTTCAACGCGAAACTGGGCAAACGAGACGAGGATGAGCTGCAAGTGGGGCAATTTGGAGTTAGACGACGGAACCACCGGGGTAATCTACTGGCCAGTTTTATGGAGAAAGATGGCCTCTATTTGATGAACTCCTTCTCCAAAAAGCGTAAACACAGGAAGTGGACCTGGTAGAGTCCCGATGGTGCAACAAAAAATGTGATCGACTTCATCATGTCAACCAAGAAGCAAATATTCAATGATGTCTCTGTGAACTGTGATCAATTTGGTGAAAACGAGGAGCGATCACCGCATGGTAGGAGTCACATGCATTGAACATTAATATTAAGCTTGAAAGGTCTCGACTGATGAAGTCCACGCTCCGACTCCGTCCAGCACAGATCCAGGTCCGAAACACCGAGAGCTTTCAGCTCGAACTCCAGAATCGTTTCGAGTGCCTGGGAAGCTCCGTGGACGAATACAGCAATCGGTTCGTGGTAGCTGCCACGTCCATACTTTCGGGTCTAAATGTTTCAAGACCCGTCGTACAGATGGAAGAAAAAAGCTTACTGATCCTGATATTCTGATATTCTGTAGCTTATGAAGGAGAGGCGTGAGATAACCCTGCAGTCTTCATATGAGGCGTGCAAATACCGGCAGCTCAATAGACAGATCTTTAATCCTTGAAAAGAGACCTCCGCCGCTTTAATACCGAGCGTGTTAAAGATGCGATTGAGTGAAATAAAGGCTCCAAGGTATTTTCAAGGGATCTGGCACCGTTAGACCGTGGCAGCCCAATAGGGCAGAGCCAGCTCACGAAACTGAAAACCGACCATGGCGGGATCGTATACCAGCCTGTACGAGATGAGGATGGCTCTGAAACAGCTTTAAAACAACAAGGCACCGAGTGACGAAGGAATCACGGCCGAACTCCTGAAGGCAGGTGGAAAACCGGTCCTTAAGGCCTTCTGTTTCATTCCGTCATACTCGAGGGCAAAACTCAACAGGCATAGTGCAGGGGTGTGGTGTTACTCTTCTTCAAGAAGGGCGACAATGCCCAGCTCAAGAACTATAGGCCCATCTCACTTCTTAGCCATGTCTACAAGTTGTTTTCAAGAGTCATCAGTCCAAGAGGCAGGTTTGACGATTGCCAGCCTCCTGAATAAGCCAGATTTCGTAAAGGCTTCAGCACCGTAGACCACATACATACGCTGTGGCAGTTTATACAGAAGACCGAAGAGTATAACCTGCCTCTCTGTTTAGCGTTTGTGGACTACGAGGAAGCCTTCGATTCGATCGAGACTTGGGCGGTACTGCTGTCACTCCAACGGTGCCAGATCTACTACCGGTACATTGAGGTGTTGAAGTGTTTGTACAAATACGCAGTGTGTCTTCAGGATCAGACTTCGAAACTAGTCCTTCTTCAGCGCGCGTGGCGTGAGACAGGGAGACGTAATTTCTCCAAAACTATTCACTGCTGCATTGGAGGATGTCTTCAAGGTTCTGGACTGGAGAGAGCTAGGCATCAACGTTAATGGCGAGTACATCACTCACCTTCGGTTTGCCGACGACATAGTGGTCATGGCTGAGACCATGGAGAGCCTCAGTACAATGCTCGATGACGCCAGTAGAGCTTCCGAAATAGTGGGTCTTAAAATATACATGGACAAAATCAAGGTCATGGTGAATGACCATGTAACACCCACTAATATCAAGATCGGAGACTCTACACTCGAAGTTGTTGGTGACTATGTTACCTGGGACAAACAATCCAGTTGGGTAGGACCAACTTCGAGAAAAAGGTCGACCGTCAAATCCAGCTTGGCTAGGCAGCGTTCGAAAAGTTGCGCGGTATGAAGATACCGCGCAACTTTTGACTTTTGACACTGTGGTAAGTTGGACGAGAAGTCGTCCAACTTACCACAGTGTCTCAAGACGAAAGTCTATAACCAGTGTGTGTTGTTGTTTGTTACATTCACTCAAAAGGCAATGGAGAGGGCTATGCTCGGTGTTTCGTTGCGTAATCGAATAAGAAATGTAGAGATCCGTAAGAGAACCAGGGTTACCGACATAGCCCGAAGAATTGCCAAACATAAGTGGGCATTGGGCAGGGCACATTGCTCGCAGAAGGGGTGGCCGATGGGGCAGAAAGGTTCTGGAGTGGCGACCGCGAACCGGAAGACGTTGCGTTAGAAGGCCTCCCACCAGGTGGACCTAAGACCTGGTGAAGGTTGCGAGACGCACGGGACCGGTCAATGTGGCGACGCTTGGGGGAGGCCTATGTCCAGCAGTGGACGTCTTTCGGCTGATATGATAATGACTTTGATTAGACCTCGACATTGACCTCGTCTTGAGCAAACGTGGTGATCAATGCTCGTACTATCTCTGTATGAGAAGAGGCCTTTGCCCTGCAGATGTTACAGGCTGGTATTAGTTTAGTACTTTATTTAGAAGGGCTAAAAACCAATTAATAAAATTAGGTACCTACCTGTACTTCGTCATGGTCTGCTATCAACATCAGCCCAAGAACAATTGCCATGGCTGTGGTGTCATGTCCCTGAAAGCAAACAAAACATCAAAATATAAATTCCTATCACAAATCCCTGTCACATATTTCTCCGAAAACGTAAAAGCGAATTTACAAAACCTAAAACCACAAGTGTTTATATTAAAGAATATATATTTTTTAACACGAGAAACAAAAGAATGAGCAAAAAAAAAAAAAACAACATAATGTCGAACATAGAACCTCCTCCTTTTTGGTAAGTCGGTTAAAAGTTTAACTTAATCAAATACCGGACAGTCAATCAAATCAACCTGCACGCTTTGACACTACACAGTCACACACAGACCCTGCTGGGACAGGTAAAATTCGATAAACACTTGTGATAAAATAAAATCTTTGAAGAATTGGACATCAATATTCAATTTTTCTACGTATTTTATATCAATATTCAGGAGATGAACTCTTTTGCGACAAATGGTTGAACAGTTTCCAAGCCATTATTTTAGAATAATCTGAAATCGCTGTTAATGGATATTGTAAATATTCCTTTTGCCGCAGAATAATGTAAATTAAAAACAATCAGATGTATTTAAAGATGTATTTAGATTTTTTATTCAGATGTATTTTATATATATATTTAAATTTGCATAACTCGATAAAATCTGAATAGCTGATGTATTTTTCGCATATTCAAGCGTGGTCCTATATATAGTCAAAGATAATATAATACCAGCATACAGATGCCTCATCCCATACACAGAAACCGTGCCGACGTAACTAGCGTTTTTCATCTGATTATACTGATTATTTTTTGTAAATCTATCGCGTTCGTTTTCTTTCCACGGCGATAGATAGATCACCATCTATATCCGTAGAAAGCAACGGAACGGAACCGAATGCGATCGATGTAAAAAAATAATCAGAATAATCAGTATAGAACGTCGGCACGGTTTTTTTGTATGGGATGAGACACCACTGATATAGTAATAGAAAGAAAAGCATTTATTTAACTCTTTCACGTTAGTTTAGTCCATCAAGTGATGTGCCTAACTCTAGGTAATGAGTCGGGAAGATGTTGGCTGTATATATGTTGAACCCGTTGCGTCTATGCCAAACTGTAATTTTTTTTTGTTCGTTCTCCGACCGACATTGGAGTTTAAATGGATTAACATTAAAATGCGCATAGTGCGCGAACTGACCAACTACCATAAAGAGCGAACGGAACGTGAATGCGACGCGATTGGTCAGTCGATCCTTGTATCAACTGATCAACCAATCTCGCGCGCTCAGAACGGTGCTAAATGTTCCCCGCTGCCTGCTTGGTAACCAAAGAGACCTAAAAAATTATATGTGCGCATCAATATAAAATACAGGAGAAGTGGCAAGGGGGCGTGTCGGTGTCCGCGCGACATGGACTGACTGAGCATGTCATAGACAAATGGCCGACACCGCGAACTAGTGCGCTTTCGACCGTGATCGTGAAAAGTTATAAGAATGCCGTGTTGTTCAGTGGTTTCTTGTAAAAACCGATGCCTAAATCAAAACTTTGTATATCATGGAATCACTTACCTTATGTAATTACAAGTATTTTATTATATTTGTCTTTAAAATCATGAAAAACAACAAATCATAAAATATTTCTTGCCTCTACTATGTTATTTTTGTTTTCAAATAGCACAGCGACTGTACTATTTTTGCATTAAATACATTGCTTCTTAACCACTACCTAAGTTTGTCGCTGAGTGACTGAACAAGCAATGTAAAAATCACAAAACGATACTTTACTAAGCGGATGCATCGCGTAGTACGGCCGCTGCTTCTTGCAACGAGTTAGTGCTGTGCTTATGCAGATCCACTAACGTAGGCTATCGACAACAACGTCGATTGACGAATGAAATATTGCTTTCATAGTTTATTTTTCAATTTGTCAACCGTTTTAACCCGGTTGGAAGATCGATGTGAAATAATGTTTATTAATTATTTTGATTATTTTACAGCGTGGTAGAGAAATGCGTAACTAACATTTTGACAAAAAAATGCCACCCCAGTAATACCAAAGTGCACAAATACCTCCACTTCACAGGTCATTGACTAAACACCATAGCAGGGTTCAACAATACCTCCTGTTTCAATACGCTATGACAGCCTAAACCAACGTAACCAAATTTTTGATTGTTTGAATTTTTTGATTTACTTAATAATTTATATTTTTAGGTACATATTGTTTATTTATATTATAATATTTTCTGGGCATGCTGTTTTTAATGTAATTTATTTACAGGACTACAAAAAAATATAATATAGTAAATGGGAGAATCGATAACTTTCCGATTTAGTCAATCACTAGCGTAAATGTAAAATAAATTACTTTTGCACAGCACAACGATAGCGACTGATGATTTTGTGTGCGTAAGTTGTACGATGCATGGTAAATACACGCTGTGTTGAGTAGATAAAGTTTATAATTGACTGTGTAGTACGTTCTGATTTAAGAAATGCGGGTGTGAGCGCGACTGCGTATCTATTGCCTTTACTGAACTGCATGTGTAGTAGTTGCCGTGTGGTAGGGGCAAACTGGAGACACAGGTTTCCGAAATATTTCCGTCTACACGCCATATCTCCTTGTTTTATATATCTATGTGCGCATCTAACGACCATTGCCAATTACGTGCCGGCATTATGGCGCCAATTATTTAAAATACTTTACCAAAACATTGGAGGGAATATACAACAAATAAATTAATAAGTAGTTTAAAACGCCTTTTGTTAGAGAAAGTCTATTATAGCACTGACGAATTTTAAGCTGTAAACAAGGAAAAATCATGCTGTGCAGTCGGAGGATACATATTCGTAAACTGGCTGACCCCCTGATCCTCCGACTGCACAGCATGATTTTTTCTTGTTTACAGCTTTTAGTTTGCTTCTTAAGCAGGCGGGTTTTTGATTTCAAATTAACTTTTTTTGTGTAAATAAAGCCAAAGCCAACGAAAACTAGACTTTTAGTCTAACGCCCGCGATTAAACTTTTTCGAATGACTTTTAAACATATAAGTAATTATAATTTTTGTAATCTCCTTTAAAAACCCTTCATTTTGATACCCCACTCAATGGGTATGGAAGAAAAAAAAATTGCAACCGCCACAATATGGCGCCCGAAATCCGCCATGTACATTTTTTTAACAGCATTTAGCTAAGAACACTTGGGCGGTCAAGACCTATCTAACGATGTCTTAATTATAAAAATCCGCCAAGTAGTTTGAAATATATGAGGTAATAAAGAATATTACATACATACAAACATACATACAACAAAAACATACATACAAACATACATGATACGTGCGAAAAACATAACCCTTTTCTTGCAGCCGGGTAAAAAGGCAGGTAGGTATGTAAACTTACCTCAAACATAAACGTATTAACTTCTTCTCTAATCCCTTCCAGATCTATTTCTCCTTTATTCTCTGCCTCTAACAATAGGTCCAGCATAGCGTATCTCTTCTTCCCACCAACAGAAATATCATCTTCAGTAAACTCACTCTGTCCAGGCTTCCAATTCTTCTTCCTCTCCATTATGACCTCATCAGCGAACGAATGAACTTTTTGCAGACAATTATCAAATCTTCTCCCGATTGGAAACATTTTGAAGAGGTATTCGTTGTGAAGCCATACCCTGGTGAGACGGCCCAGAAGGAGGTTTCCAATTTCCAAGATGGCTGTTTTGTATTCCAGAGTTTTTGAGGACTTGTCTGCGTCTAATTGGGTTCCCATGGCAGTTTCTGGAAAGAAGTAGAGAATTGGTATGGTTTTGAGTGCATTGAGGGTATGGCGGTATGCGAAACAGGGTGTAAAGTCTCACAACCTCTATTGAAAAGGAAGGATCCTCCGACTAGACGGGTCCAGGCAACTGCCCGACGGTTGTTGTCGGATGGTTATATACGTTCAACTCCTTAAATCGCGCCAATAACTCTGTTATCGCGATGCAAGATTTTGTGATTTTAGTTCGTATTTGGCGTTATAGATGTAGCTACAAGGGAACCTCTATTAGGGAGAGTCAGTCTGTCTTGCTACCGCTGAGCTACAAGATGCCTGCGGTCACTGCTAGAGGTGGCATTGTCAAGATTTTCATATTAACCAAGCATGTCAGTAAGTGTCACTGTTAACTCATAAAAATTAACACTTCGTGACAATTCTGACTATGGCTATAGCAGCCGAAACTCGTGCTCGAAATCATCTACAACATTAGCCTTTTAATGTTCCCACTTGGAAGTGGGCTATAATCCACCACGCAGGCCCAGTGCGGATTGGTAGATGTCCATGTTTTCGAACTTTTGGTTCTAGGACATTTCCTCACGATGTTTTCCTTCACCGTTTTGAGAGCAGCTATAAATATGTATTCTATTTTATTTTTAAGGATTTTTCGTTTCCGTGTGTGTCCGTGGCATCAACAGTGGGCCTTATCAGAATATCAACGCAGGGTTATTTCTTTTTTGGATATCGCTGCACATGCTGAGATAGGAGCCTTTTTGGTCTTGCACGGAGTTTTATTTTTATTATTGTTTAATTATTTGTTTTTTGCTTATTTCTCGTGTCTCCTGTGTGGGTCACAAATAAATAGTGTTTCTTTCTAAGCTACTACAGTTTTTCTATCTCAAGACAGCGTGATAGTCTTAGTCGTGTGTGTAAATGCACATGCACATTGTTTTGTGAGTGCGTAAGCTTGGGAGCGCTCAGTAGGTATCACCTGAGCACACAGAAACAACGTGCAAGTGCATCTAAACACACGATTAAGACCAACCCGCCCGCCGTCGCCGTCGCGTCGCACTTAGGAGTATTTCCATCTAAAAGCCGGTCAAAAGTCGAATTTACGAAGTAAAATAAAAACTAATTAAAGCCATACATTTTTTGTAGCTTAGTAACCTGTCCATCTAAATAGGGACATATTTGTAACTCAGATAGTTGAACCTTCCCGCACAAGTAGTTGGAACCCAGTCGTTGTCTAAAACGCATGTCTATATTCCTGGCGCTTGTTTTTTCACTGCATTAGAGTTTGAACTGTACGTTTGGTGTGATAAATAGTGAAAAAAATAATTGTGGATATGGAAGTACAAGGTACGTAGATCATTTTAACATGTTAATGAAATACATTATGTTTGATTTATGTGTATAAAAAAAAAACCTGAAAGATGGACCGACAATTTGAAATATATTTATAAAATATTTTATTTAATCGTGTTTTGGTTTATTTGTATGTTGTTAAACGTTTATTTCACGATTAATATGTTGTCTGGTATAGATTTGAGTAAACACGAGAAAAAATTGCCGCACCTACGCCCGCCATGTTTATTTTTAATCATTTAAAGTTGATAGTGTAAAATATGGGTATATTTGAATTTATGTTGTTCTATTTTTTAATTTCAGATAATTTAGAATCGACTATTAGTTAGTAACGAAAGAGCAAATACAAACAGACTAAAAGACAACACCAGTTGCAAAAATAAAGATGAAGACGAGATGAAGAGTAAGATAATTTTAAAAACTTAGTTAACTTTAACGTTTCATTAATGATACATATTTTTTTGCTATGAATGGACTTTTTATCGTCAGTAAAGATTATATTTAGTCATATTACCAAGTATTTTCCATTTATTTATTATATTTACATATTTTTACATTTTCAAATATCATTCTATAAAAAATAAAATAAAAAAACATTTAAAAATACAAAAATAGTAGGTCACCGGTATCGGGAACAGGGTCCAAGCTACCGGTGGTCAGGGCTCCTGAGAGAGGAACCTCCTAACAATACGAGCCTTGTCCAGGAGTACCGCTTTCTGGATTAAGCCCTTGATCCAGCTGCCCAACGAGAGCCTCCTCAAATGTTCGTCGAGGCTCTTGGCTATTATACCATTGGCCGTCATGACTATCGGCACAATTACTGCTGTATTCACATCCCACATGTCGACAACCTCGCGAGCCAGATCAAGATACTTACTTTTCTTATCTCTCTCCGCCTTCACGAGGTTCTCGTCATTACCATGTATTATTATTAAATAAGCCATTAAATCATTTTGACCGGATTTCACCTGACAATACTCATATGTGCGTCGTGAGATAGAACAACTTTTCTAGAGTTCCATCAATCTGCCAAGCCTTTTCACAATTATGTTGGGGTTTATTTCCAGTCAAACAAGTATTTTACATGGAGCGACTCCATATCTGTCATTCATAACCCACTGGCTGATTGACAAGATACCCTTTGGCAAGACTGGTGTCTGATTTTCTGGCCTCTAACTACCAATGACCTACAAAATATGACAGGCGAGACCAACGCCTTATACCTCATCATCATTACGTTTCAGCCGAAAGACGTCTACTGCTGGACATTGGCCTTCCCAAGCGTCACCACACTGATCTGATTCCCGTAGCCCTAACCAGGTCGTCGGCCGCGGCCCACCACTCCACTCAGAGCGTGACTTTCCATAGTTGCGTCTTCCGGTTCGCGGTCGCCACTCTGGAACTTTTCGGCCCCTTCAACAATTCGTTTTGCGAGGAATATGCCCTGCCCACTACCACTTTAGTAAAGCAATTCTTCGGGCTATGTCGGCAACCCCGGTTCTCTTTAACGTGCTTACCTGCTATTACTGTAATCTTTAAAAAAAATGTAGGTGTCGTTTTTCTTGTAACATGGATGAAGTCCCTACCTAGTCAATGTTCAAAAGCTCTTACAAGAAATACGTGAAGTTTAATCAAATAAATGACAACAAAGACATTACGTTCTTCTTCTTATTTAGTTTGAAACGAATTATTTACCCACTGATCCCCACAATTCTGAGAAAATCAAGATGTTTGTTCCCCAACTTTAATATCGTAGGGATAGAACTGACTCACATTAATCTGTGGACGAGCTTAACGTAATCCTCCAGAATGTTTTCGTGAGGGAGAGACCAGCGTTTTTCCGGATTAGGTAACTTAAAAAAGGCTTATCCGATTCCAAGAAGCATGTTTAAAAAACTAGCTTCTGCCCGCGTGAAACGTTTTACTATCTCAAATGATTCACTATTCAGAGTTTATGGGGGGTTTGTGTTAAACTATTTTTGCGTCAAATTTCATCCAGATGCAGCGGTTTTTGTGTGATAGAAACACAAACATACAAAACTTCACATTTATAAATATTAGGTGAATAGTATTTATGGTTGCCGTGTGTGAGTACTATGTACCCAACTGTAAATCTACCATTTAATGTACCTGTGTGTCGTTCGTTGACTTGTGTGTGCCCTGGCAGTTGAGTGTATCATGCTCTCTCAAATGTCTGTCTGATGGTGGCGCGTGTGTTGGATAATCCCGTTCCCTTCATGATGGTTGAGCTGGGTGGTGCCAATTCATGCGACATGTTCGTGAACGGACGCCGTCAGTTGGGATTGGTCATAACTTAACTGCTTCGGATGTTAATGTTTTTCTAGCATCTATTAAGTAACTGCCTGTGCATGTGTGAGTACTTTTATTACATTATGCCTGTACGTAGTATAGTGTGTAGTGCTATTCTGGGTGCATTGTCTTCACATATATGAATTCATTAATTTATGTACATAATAACTAAATATTGTAAAAAAATCAATTTTTAAATAAGTAAGTATGGAGTTTCTTGTACATTCTTCTCCATAACAAGCTACTTTCCGAATGCACGGTAGAATCAATTTTTATAACTTGTAAATTGTAATCTACCTAACGTTCAAAAGTGCCGCTTGGTGGCCTACTTGAAATAAAATATATTTGTCTTTGTCTTTGCCTCGTGACCGGTAAACCGAGTAATGTCTAATTCCTTTATAAATGATAGATGATTTTATTTCTGTAAGTTGGTTTGTATAAACACTTTTTTTTACATGTCGATCATATTTTTAAAACTAGATGAGGTCGGCGTTTCCTATCTGACTACTCTGAGAAGAAAGGCTGAAACAAACTCAGAGGTCACAGCCTCTTTTAAAGTCCAGACAAAAATCTTGGTTAGATCATGTGAAGACCATGTAGATTGATGTCTGAAATGGTCTTTTGAGGAAAGAACCAGCCAGATTGAGTGGACCTGTCCAACCAGTGCACGCATTTGTCAATAACTGAGCAGCTCAACACAAAATTTAAGGAGCTCAACGATTCGACGAACAATACCAAAGAAAGGACATTCGGGTAGGCCGCAAAACTACTCAAACTGCCAGACCATGATTAAAAACTAAGATAAATTAAAATGAAAAAAAATATATATTGTCCACATTGTCTTCACATTCACAATAATTAAAATAAAATAATATAATACTTTAAAAAGTAAATATTCTTGTCATTGCAAGAAAACCAAAAAAAAAACAAAACAAAATTCACGGCGGAAAACAAAAAAAAACAAAATTAATTTTTAATTGGAGCAGCTCAATCCCAAGCCTTTTTGTCCTCAACGTAATCTTTAATGGTATAAAACGCTTTCTGGCACAGTTTTACAAATGAATATCCCATCCAACTATTTTACTTCCCATTACATTCCTGCTTCCTACTTACATTAAATATGTGAACGTTTGGAGTTTCAGAATTCGGATGGAACTTGGCAAACTACCGTAACAAAACAATACAGTCTGCAAAGTAGCATCCGACCACGGTAAATTTACGGAAAATTTTTCTTGTTTCGTACTTTTTAGAGCGTTCAGTAGTCGGGTTTTAGTTTTTAACTTATTTTTTATTTAAAATGTTTTAGGGTTTTTACAGAAACTGAGAGTACAAATAAACATAAATGCATACATAGATAAAATAATTTCCATGACTGACGGGATATGTCTCGCAAACGGTACGTTTGACAAAAACGTGGGTGTCGGACTCGCGCACGAAGGGTTCCGTACCATTATTGCAAAAAACTGCAAAAAAATCACGTTTGGTGTATGGGAGCCCCACTTAAATATTGATTTTATGCCGTTTTTAGTATTTGATGTTATAGCGGCAACAGAAATCCATCATCTGTGAAAATTTTAACTGTCAAGCTATCACGGTTCATGAGATACAGCCTGGTGACAGACAGACAGACAGACGGACCGCGGAGTCTTAGTAATAGAGTCCCGTTTTTACCCTTTGGGTACGGAATCCTAAAAAATTATGTACCAAACCCTACCTTATTTTAAAAAGACCAGGGGGGTGACCATAAGCTCTTAGAGCAGTATCAATTTGAGATCGAATAAGGGACAGATGTATATGACTTGTATACATCTGTGACTTTCTCGATATCAAATTGATACCGCTCTAAGAGCTTATGGTCACCCCCCTATTCAATGATACCACACATGATGGGGTGGGGCGAATTTTTCTTTTGTTCTTGACTTCGGTCCCCTTAGAGGGCGCCATATTCAATTTATTGTGACTTCGCATAGCCTATCACCAGCAGACAAACAAGACACTTCCAACAACAGCTCATTTGTCAAATTATAATAAGTAATTTAGAAGTTATAAGGGAACAGATGAACACATACATACATACCCACCCACATATCGGTCAAAAACATAACCCTCCCTTTCGCTTCGCCGCAGTCAGTTAAAAATATGAACTTTTTACAAAAAAAGATCGGCGTGCTTGTTTTCGTTTTTTGACACCGACTTCCGAAACTGCATTTTCATATTTGTAGTGTTTTTATTTGGAAGACGGTTGTATTTTTTTGTAAATACTTTTTTTTTTAACTTAGAAACTTCAGTAGATATTTGGAGTCGTTCACCTATGTTAACATGTTTGAAGACACATTTATTCAGCCTTATTTAAAATAATCTTGAGCTGTTTAGCAATTGATTAGAAGATTTTTATTCAATTAGTATTCTAAAGAATTTAGAATCTGCTACTTCGTTGTAAAATAGCTCAAGAGATTTTGGCCAATAAACTAAGGCCCATTAATTGAAATGAATTTATGTCGTGGATGTATGTGGTGACGCTTGATAACTCAAGCCTAGGCCTATGTCCAGCAGTGGTAGTCTTTTGGCTGAAATTATGATGAACTAGATTAAAAATAAAGCCTATAGATAACATTTTTGGTATCAGCAGCACTTACCACAAATCGTGAACAGTGTATAATCACTGATGACTGGCAGTAGGTTGACTTCCGTACCCTCAAGGTTTTTCAACTTCTCCACAAGACTACGGCTCTTCTCCTTCATCACCACGGTGAAACTCTTCAGGATGTTGAAGTGGAAGGTTGGAGTCAGGATCTTGCGACGACTGTGCCATTTTGCACCTGGTGGAGAAATAGTTATACTTAATTTAAATTAAATGTTAAGACGCCGCTTCACAGCAGCCCAAGAATAGGATAGATGGACCCCATTGCCGCACTGAGACTCCTATTTGATCCGTTCTGTGTGCAGGCCTCCTCCCTGTGAGAGGGAATGGGCCGTAATCCACCACGTGGGCCTAGTGCGGTTTGCTGGATGTCACATGTCTTCGAATTTTTAGTTCTAAGACATGCCGGTTTCCTCACGATGTTTTTCTTCAGCGTTTTGAGAGCAGTGTTGATGAAATAATTTACACAAAATAACTCAAATCAAATCAAATCTTTTTATAAATTGTGGGCATAGGTTATACAGACAGATGTTAGGTAAATTACAGTTTCATTCTGTCCTGCCTAGTAGGCATACAATAATTAAGTCAACATGCAACATAATCATAGGTATCACATATAAAGCAAATCTTACAAAATAAGTATTAGGTGCATGGTGACAGATTGTAGTTGGTACTAATTATTAAGAAAATCTTGGATCGTATAGTAAGCTTTGTCAATTAAAAAATTACGTAATTTATATTTAAATAGTGGCAGTTCCTTAGTGTTTAAAATGTCCACAGGTATCCTATTGTAGATTTTAGATGCCATTCCGAAAAGACTTTTGCTCAGAAGAGCAGTTCTATGTGGTATACTAGATATTTTAAGTATATATCTTTTTGATTTTAATTCACCAAATAGATTTTTATTTATTTTAACAAATACCGCAACTTCGTAGATGTAAGCTGATAAAAAGGTCAGAATTTTAAACTTTTTAAAATATGGTTCGCATGATTCAGGAACAAAGATACCAGCAATTGCGCGAACGCATCTCGCATCACGGCCTACAACTTTTATGTCACGACCGCTTACCACTGGGCCACCCCTGCTATTCTTCGCTTTCACAGCAGCTCATAGCTAAGCTAGCAAGCTTCGCTTTGTATGAAAATGTTGTCGCGATCAACAACAGCGAACCACCGCAATGCAAATGCATGGCTGGTAAACAAATGAACCGCGCAGCTAACACGTATGCACCGACGTAGCAGTATATGATCGAGTTATGAATAGTCCCTGGCATGTAACTCGGCAAGGTTTTGGGGTAGTGGGAGAAAGTTCGCGCATATTACGCGAATTGACCAACCACCGTATAGAGCGAATGGAACGTGGACACGACGCGATTGGTCAGTCGATCCCTGTGTCAACTGATCAACCAAACGCGCACTCGGAATGGCTATATCAGGTACATATTTGGCTTGCGCAAGTATGACCACGTTTCTGAATTTCGTACTTAGCTCAAATGGCTTCCTATTCGCCTTCGCCGGAATGCCCACATACTTTCTATGCTTTATAATGTACTTTTTAATCCTTTTACTCCTTTTTATCTCAAAGAACGCTTTCAGTTCCTCTGTGACACCCATTCTAGGTCCTTGAGATCATCGGAAAATCTAAAAATATGTATTCGTATGCATTCCACTTCCTTCTTTGACAAATCTTTCACGATTCAAGCAGCTCGGTTGTGGAATGCACTACCTATTGAAATAAGACGTGCTCAAATGCTGCCAACGTTTAAGAAAATGGTGAAGGAGCATTATCTTTCACTATAATTTTTATTCTTCTCCTTTCTCTGTTATATTTTATATGTATTAGTATATTTTTGTAATATTGTACGTTTGTATTTTATGTTATTAAATCTAAGTAGTATATAATTTATGATAATTTGTACACTGACAGCCCTAAATTCTGCTCCTATCGTTCTGTCCATCCAAAGGTTGTCTGTAAGAGATTGCCCTGTGCGATAAGACCACCCATTGTACACTTGTTATTGTGAACGTTTGTCCTGTATGTTTTTTTGTGGTGTACAATAAAGTATATAATAAATAAATAAACATTCCCCGTGTCCCGCTTGTTAGCCATAGAGACCTAAACGATTTGTGCGCATCTAACGACTCTTGTCAAGTTACGTGCCGACAACTATATAAGATGGGCGCAGACAGTTTGCGATGACGACCCCTCCCGCCAACCCGTTCGGCGCCCCGCGTACGCCTCGTTTACCAATACTGAGAGTTGAACGTCAGAGTGACGTCATGACGTCATCGGCAAACTTTCTGCGCCCGGGTAGTATGGTTCAAGAGGCCCTAGATAAATGACATTCTTTCAACAAAAGCGAGGCGATAGCGATTGAAAAAATATCAAAAATGTGTCAAATGCTATTGAAATGTCACGTGATGAAATTCTTAAATTTTGGCATTTTGACCATCGCCATCGCTTACATCGAATGACACTTGTCTAGTTAAAGCCTTAGCTGATCTATTCTGTAAATAAAAATTCAAATTCAAATTAATTTTATTGCTTCCATAATGTACATGCAGGTGGTAAATGTTACATAAACAATTATGGACCCTGTCGGGTACAGCAACATTCTAGATACAGTCAGTGTCTAGGAGAGACGCGCTTAATAATTATGGACCCTGTCGGGCACAGCTATATTCTAGATACAGTCAGTGTCTAGGAGAGACGCGCTTAATAATTATGGACCCTGTCGGGCACAGCTATATTCTAGATACAGTCAGTGTCTAGGAGAGACGCGCTTAATAATTATGGACCCTGTCGGGCACAGCTATATTCTAGATACAGTCAGTGTCTAGGAGAGACGCGCTTAATAATTATGGACCCTGTCGGGCACAGCTATATTCTAGATACAGTCAGTGTCTAGGAGAGACGCGCTTAATAATTATGGACCCTGTCGGGCACAGCTATATTCTAGATACAGTCAGTGTCTAGGAGAGACGCGTTTAATAATTATGGACCCTGTCGGGCACAGCTATATTCTAGATACAGTCAGTGTCTAGGAGAGACGCGCTTAATAATTATGGACCCTGTCGGGCACAGCTATATTCTAGATACAGTCAGTGTCTAGGAGAGACGCGCTTAATAATTATGGACCCTGTCGGGCACAGCTATATTCTAGATACAGTCAGTGTCTAGGAGAGACGCGCTTAATAATTATGGACCCTGTCGGGCACAGCTATATTCTAGATACAGTCAGTGTCTAGGAGAGACGCGCTTAATAATTATGGACCCTGTCGGGCACAGCTATATTCTAGATACAGTCAGTGTCTAGGAGAGACGCGCTTAATAATTATGGACCCTGTCGGGCACAGCTATATTCTAGATACAGTCAGTGTCTAGGAGAGACGCGCTTAATAATTATGGACCCTGTCGGGCACAGCTATATTCTAGATACAGTCAGTGTCTAGGAGAGACGCGCTTAATAATTATGAACCCTGTCGGGCACAGCTATATTCTAGATACAGTCAGTGTCTAGGAGAGACGCGCTTAATAATTATGGACCCTGTCGGGCACAGCTATATTCTAGATACAGTCAGTGTCTAGGAGAGACGCGCTTAATAATTATGAACCCTGTCGGGCACAGCTATATTCTAGATACAGTCAGTGTCTAGGAGAGACGCGCTTAATAATTATGAACCCTGTCGGGCACAGCTATATTCTAGATACAGTCAGTGTCTAGGAGAGACGCGCTTAATAATTATGGACCCTGTCGGGCACAGCTATATTCTAGATACAGTCAGTGTCTAGGAGAGACGCGCTTAATAATTATGGACCCTGTCGGGCACAGCTATATTCTAGATACAGTCAGTGTCTAGGAGAGACGCGCTTAATAATTATGAACCCTGTCGGGCACAGCTATATTCTAGATACAGTCAGTGTCTAGGAGAGAAGCGCTTAATAATTTGCCTATATAATTAACATTCGAGTTATCTATTTGTCATCTATCTAATATTTCACAGTGAAAAATTAAATGGAGTGAGCGTGAAGCCGACTCTCCAATCCGATCTGACCAATCAGTCACCAACGACCCTGAGAGAACAAAACGCGCGCTCGTTTCACACCCGCGCGACCCAAAATTCTGTAGTTTTTTGTACTTTCCTTATTATTCTATGTTTAAAAAAGGTTTTAGATTAAAATGTAGACAATTAAATAGCCTTTGAGATGATGACAAGTTCATTAAATACGCCCAGCGGTTTTGGTGCAATTGTCATTTTTTTGTCCGTATTAGACATAAGTTTACAAATTAATTACACCATGTTATACGAATAAAACTCAAAATTTTCTAAGATCAAATTATTAAGAAAATGGTCTAATGTAACATGTATTTTTCCCAAAAAAAATCGACAAGCCATTAAGACGTTATTCTCATTTTAAAATCAGCGACTCAGGGGTATCTGCGCCTTAATATGTTAAATAACCTCTAAAATAATGTTTGAAAATTCATGTTATTCTGTTCACCCAATCCTTCAGATGAATTAATAACAAACACTATAAATGAGAACATATAAATTGAAAACCGCGTAAAATTGATGAGAGTCTGTGACGCGTTAATCCCAGCGGTGGTGACGCATCACTGCTTTCTGAAATAGAACCGTAGTTTATAGAGCCTTTGTTACTTCATAAACTAGATACTAGCTAATTCCCACGGCTTCGCTCCCGCGGCCTATTCAACAGAATCTATGAGTTTTATCGTGGTAAAAGTAGCTTACAATTATGAATAGACATTGGATTATATGCACTATCAAAATGCCAAAATATGTACTAAAAAGGGCGAATTATGCACAAAATATGCATTATCAAAATACTTTTTTCATTAGAATTCACGTTTATTGCCCAATATTGATATTTCTATGACAACGTACAAACAAATATTTCTAGCAAACTTGTGACGTTTCTTACTTTATATTAATTTGTAGGCTGAAAATGATCTCTACGTCCACTGACGTTATTAGAAAGAACATGAAATTTGGCGCCATTTCTGCAAAAAAAAAGCTCAGGCTTGACCTAAGTTTTTATATTAGAACAGCATTTAATCAATAATACAACACCGCTTACACATTTAACTACTGAATTAAGTACTATAAAATAAAAAGTACTAAAATATGCAATAACGCTATAAAATTAGGGATTTATGTATTTGCAAACAAAAAAAACTGATGTCTAATTATGTCACTAACTTCCTTACTCAGAGCCGTTAACGGTTACCCGCGCATAGTCGTTTTTGTGCTGTTTTTAAGAGCTATCTACTCTTTATTTAAAAAGAAATATCAATTATTAAAAAAACATTAAATTTCTACATAATGTTGATTCCAAAATGGTAGTACACTTTTTTTTTTAAAGATGTGTAAGTATCACTAATCTCCTTCCAAAAAAAACATAAAATAGGGAAATAATTATTGATAATATGCATCTCCTCGTAAAGTATTCATTAATTATTTTTTGTACTAACACTAATGGATAGACAATTTGATAACGAACATTTTGTAAGTTAATTTTTTTTCAAAAGACCAATATTCGATTTTATAAAGATTATATTCTAAAATCTGGGCGTATTCACTACTGTAATTCATGCGCCATCAGTGCCGCTAGGCCAATAGGAACGCTCATATCTCATGCTGATTTTTTTGTCAGGGTACGGACTTAAGGCGACCCTTAGTATTGATTTTTAGTACAAAATCAATATTAAGGAGCAGTTTAAGTAACCATTAAATGTTTCTGAGTGCGGCAGTAAGCGATACTGTAGCTTTTTATGAGTGAACTAGCGATCAGCCCCGGTTTCGCACGGTAGAAATTATATTATACAAAAGCCTTCCTTATTTATCGTTCTTTGGATTAGTGAAGCAGTATCAAAATCCGTTGCATGGTTTAGAAAAAAAATGCAGTGAAACGGAAATAATGTCGACAGACGCGAACAGCGACTTTGTTTTATACTATTTAAGAGAAGAATGTTCGTAATCGGTCTATGAATTCTAGATACCTTTTACAAACATATAAACAAACAAACAAGCAATTTTACCTATTTTAAGGTGTTACTTTAGATGAAACTGAATAAATTCCAATGAAGTTTGAATACCTAATAAGCTTGCCTCCTACATAGCTCTGAAGTTCCAAAGTGTGGCTGTAATAAATACCCCTGCCTACCCTTTCACAAAAAACAGGCGTGAAGTTAAATTACGGCAATAAAAGTTGGATTACAGTTTGAGCAGGCTTGTTACAATTTGTCAAAGGATTTTCTCTGTCACGCGTTAAAAACTACGGGTAAAATGTTTTCAAACCCGGAAAAACAGTTTGTTGATTTGCCACGTATTTATTTTGAACCATCTATTTTTTATTTCCGACTTCAATAAAAACGGAGACAATCAATTCAATACGTATGTAATATTGTTGGGATTGCACAATATTCACATATATTACTGAGTATGGGCTTCTAAACAAAAGTGTGGCAAATTTCATAAGTGTATGTATTTTTGTATGTATGTATGTTTGTCCACGCATTTCTCTGAAACTACTTATCGGATCCTGATCTTTTTTTATTGGATTGAGTATCTTTCAACTTAGGGCACAGTGCAAGTTTCATCAAAATCGCTTCAGCAGTTTTGGAGATATGCAACATACAACTGAAATCCTTAGCGACAAACTGCACGAATGTGTAAATTAAGTTATTATGGGTAGGCACTAGGTATTTTGTCAATCATTTAGGTACCTTATACTCACTTTGCTCACTTTTTAGTGATATGGTACTAAAACTAATAAAAACTTTTTCACAAATAAGTAAAACTTATAGACCTATAAAACCTTCAAAACACTAAAAAGTGCGAAAATAACTTTCGTTTCGGCAGTCGTTGTTGAAAAGTGATAAAACAAGAGGTACCAAAGAAACTGACTTACGAAACAAAAGTATTTTTTGCAGTATTTAGTGGTTTGCTTTAGAAGTAATTTTTTGTGAACGTGTTTTTATTTTCGGCCTGCTTTTTTATAGGTAATTGTGATATGTGTATACATTTATATTAATACAAGTGGCCAGAAGAGGTAATTGCCTACAAGCTTTTCACATCAGTTCAATGTTGTCTAAATGCTGAGATGACTCTTTCGACCATCATCCATATTGCGGGCCCTGATACATTTATTTGGGAACCGCACAACATTTCTTTCTTGAAGCAACTTTAGGTAATACAAAATCTTATGGCTTTTGGTGGCCCAGAGCAAGGATACTTTGAAAGCTTTGACGTTGACGCAGCTGTGGAAACGTGGAAGCTCAAAAATAAAAATAATTTCTCCGCTGGATGCGAGATGCACAGGAACGATTGACGTGGCAACACTTGTGGGAGGCCTATATCCAGCAGCGGACGTATTTTGTCTGAAATGATGATGAAATCGTATCTTACCAGAACTCAGTAGCAATCCAGTACCGAGCCAAGCTTCCAAGAAAGTGTATGGTTTGCTCTTTTTTATATTTCGCGAGTGAGATAGCACGACCTGCGAACAAAATAAAGAGTAACATAAAAAATTGTTCATCGAACATGTTACTTAAAATTGTAAAGAGTATTTTTTGTTTATATCTGTATAGGGAGTTCTGCGTCTTATTTGCGTAGGCATCTCATAAAAAATCCATCTTCTCGAAATAATGAGATTTTACCAATAAAGACGTCACTTTACAATAAAATCCTGAGCGACCGAATAATGCCCGATCAGTGGCGGCTTAGTATAATAACGCCGGTCCACAAGGGTAAAGGGTCCGTTCAGGATTGCGGTAATTACCGCGGTATAAAGGTGATGTCACACACCATGAAGCTCTTCGAGCGCATTATTGACACCAGGATCCGACAGGAGTGTACAGTGTCGGACTCCCAGTACGGTTTCCAACCAGGACGCGGTACCATGGACCCTATATTCGCCCTAAGGATCCTCATGGAGAAGCACAGGGAAAAGAATAAGCCTCTGCATTTTCTATTCCTGGACCTGCAGAAGGCCTTTGACTGTGTTCCCAGGGAGATGATCTGGTGGGCGTTGCGGTCGAAGTTGGTACCAGAGACCTACGTGGAAATCGTACGTGACATGTACCGCAACTCCGATTCAATAGTCAGGACCGCTGTTGGTGATACCACCCCCTTCCCCATAACCGTAGGCGTGCATCAGGGCTCCGTCTTGAGCCCCTATCTCTTCAGTGTGATATTAGACGAACTGTCAGCCAGCGTACAGAAACTACCGCAGCCTTGGCTGCTTATGTACGCTGATGATATCGCACTGGTAGATGGGGACAAAGGACGGCTCACCAGACGCGTGCACGCATGGAGGGAGGCGCTTGAGAACGGCGGGCTGATGCTAAACGTGGCGAAGACGGAGTATATGGCCTGCAACAGCACAGATTTGACGTCTCTCCGTATAGGCGACGACACTGTCGAGCGCATGGACAACTTCAAGTACCTCGGATCTGTGCTTGATGCGTCCGGGGACATCGATCGCGACATCAAGGCCCGTGTATCAGCGGCTTGGGCGAAATGGCGCGAGGTGACGGGTGTCATTTGTGACCCCAAAATGCCGGTCAAGCTGAAGGGACAGGTTTATAAGAGCATCATAAGGCCTGTCCTTACGTACGGCAGTGAGGCGTGGCCGGTGCTGGAGCGACACCGACAGGTGTTGCATGTCACGGAGATGAACATGCTGCGGTGGATGTGTGGCGTCACGCGGAAAGACCGTGTACGGAATACATACATCCGCGGCAGCCTTCATGTCCGTGACATTGCTGACAAGCTGCAGGAAAGTCGCCTCCGCTGGTACGGCCACGTCTTACGACGACCGGCAAGCTACGTGGGAAACAAATGCCTGGACATGACCCTACCTGGCACCAGGAGCAGAGGACGGCCAAAGAAACGCTGGCTTGATGTCGCGCAGGATGACATGCGTGCCAATGGGCTAGTTGCGAGGGATGCCGAAGACCGGGCAAAGTGGAGAAGGAAGTGTAGGAAAGCGGACCCTGGGTTCTCCCGCGCTGGGCGGGATGAGCAACCGGGATAAACGCTAGGTAGAAGAAGAGACCAATAAAGACGTCATACTCATTATAATGAAATAAAAACATGGCGATATTTCACTTTAGCTACCTAAATAGGAATTATGGAACTTGGAACTCTATTTCTATAACTGAGTAGGTTTGAAAAGATCACATATTTATAAATAGGACCCCGTTGTCAGAATGAGATAAACATTATGTCAAACGTACGTTCGTGTCGTGCGAAGTCGCAATTTTAGGTTACTTTATTTACCAAAAAATGCACAGATCCTGCAGGATAAGCCACGGGAGTGAACTCGAGGACCTTTACCCATCTGTTTAAAGGATGAAAAGAATTTGTTTCAAATTTAATATGTTAGAAAATATACAGCGGGTGGGTTGTCTGAAAAATACCGGTTGAGATTATCATCATCATTCTTATATCAGCCGAAAGACGTCCACTGCTGGACATGGGCCTCCCCCAAGCGTTGCCATATTGACCAGTCCCGTGCGTCTCGCATCCAGTTGATCCCCGCAACCTTCACCAGGTCATCCGTCCACCTGGTGAGAGGCCTTCAACGCAACGTCTTCCAGTTCGCGGTCGCCACTCTAGAACTTTTCTGCCCCATCGGCCATCCGTTCTGCTAGCAATATCCCACAGCCACTTTAGTTTGGCAATTCTTCGGGTTATGTCGGTAACCCTGGTTCCCTTGCGGTCAAGATTATAGTTAATTAAAACCAAAAATGAATTAAAACTCAGTTTACATTTACCTTAATATTTCGGCACTGTGATACAATTTTAGTAATGGTAGTATCTATGGCAAAAATAAAGCACTAAAGAAGGTCTTTTCAGAAAACACTAGCCTATTTGCTGTTCGTTATGCGGTCTGAGAGAGCAGTGGTGGCCCAGTGGTATCGGCCGCGACTTACAAGTTGTAGGTCGTAGATTCGAGCCCAGGCAGGTGCTTTACTTTGTGTAAATTATTTCATCACCACTGCTCTAAAAACGGTGAAGGAAAACATCGTGAGGAAACCGGCATGTCCTAGAACCAAAAATTCGAAGACATTTGACATCCGCCAACCCGCACTGGGCCCTCTCACAGAGAGGAGGCCTGTGTCCCAGCAGTAGGAACATTAATAGGCTGATGATGTGATGATGATAATGCGGTCTTAACTCATCAAATATTGTCAGTGTATGTTTACACTAATATTTCTGTACTGCGACACAGTTAACTTTAGCTTCCTTAACATAAAATGAAGAACATAGCGCGCACTCGAGTCGCTGCGAACGGACGCGTTCACTATAATTTGTGGCATTAGTTCGTTCGCATGTTTTACACATTTATCCCAGTTACACAGGGACACCTATAATTGGCCATACGAATTATAATACGCATATATTGTAAAATATTTTAAGTATCGCTGTTGGTTACCTAAATAAATAAATAAATAAACATAAGTAGTCTTTTAAGAAAATATGCCACCTTGCCGTTTGTTACTTGGTTTACGTTAACTCATCGAATAAAGTCAGTGAATGTTAACCCCTATATTTCAGAATTAGGATATATTTGATCGTATTTTTTCAACATAATATGTAGTAAATAAAATACCGTCTCATGTATAATTAATCTGATTCCTGTTGGTTAAACGGTCTGTCTTAACTCATCGAATAATATCTAAACAGGAATATTTTAGACAACCCACTCGCGACATAGTTTTAAACCGACTACGGCGAAGCCAAAAGTAAGAGTTATTATTTTAGCTGTGTATGTATGTATTTACGTATGTTCTTCCTTAGAACCTAAACTATTCATCCGATTTTGATTCATAAGGTGTCAATCGATTCGTTATTATGGTCCGGGTAAAATAGGCTAAAAACGGCGGGATATACTTTTTAAACTTCATTATAACATAATAAATTTGATATTAAATGGTTTTCATCCACTAAACAGGTGGCTCAAGGTAGCTCCTTACTCGGATCTTAGACGTTACGTGTTCACCAGACAAGAAACACGAAATTTTTAATGTCTCGCCCACACGACCGCATCCTTGACCGCTTGTTCTGTAAGTGTATTTAGACGGTATCCGGGCTATTTCAAGCTAAAACCGCATTACCGTGTTACCTTGAAATAAGCTTTTTCGGGGTCAACAGTAATGGCTTTATTTGGTTCACCGGCTACTGGCGAGCGGAGATCTACACTAACTTCAATGTTAAAAGCATAGAAATGACTGGAGACAGAATTACTAATAATATTCGTGCTCGCTCAATGTGCACTGAGCATTGGTTTCGGCTGTCTAAGAACCGGTTTTTGAATTAAGTATTTGCAAATAGAACGTGTCCATCCGTTTTCTGACTAAAGTAGAGTTCAACTGAAAACTTTTTATTCCAGAAACGAACGAGATAAAAACATTCCAATAAATATATCTATCCCTACGAAAACGTCGTATTTTATGGACGTCCTAGCATTTGTTGTTATGCCACATGCCAAGTCGGACTTATCTTTATAATTGTCAACTTAGCAGCTCATAAATATATATTTTTTTAAAGTTAGTAAAATCAAAAAACCCGACTGCTTTAAAAGCGAACTAAAAAGATGTAAACAGTTAAGTTACAGTTAAGTTCTTGTTTACATCTTTTTAGTTCACTTTTTAAGCAGTTGGGTTTTTTGATTATTTTAATTAACTTTTTTTTATTTATATCTTATCGGTTATTTTTTTTTTGAATTATGTACATTTAAACATATACCTTTTTGAAACCACCATTTATTTTGATACCACTCACGATGGGTTTGGATGAAATAAAAAATTAGGGCACCCACGATATGACGCCCAAAATCCGCCCTTTTTACATTTTCCAATTTTAATGTAGCCAGTGACACTGGCAGGGTTAAGACGAATCGATTGAAGTAAGAATCATCAAAATCGGTCAACGCGTTCGGTCTCTAGAACGCCACATAGGAACATACATACATAGACTGATAAACACATTACCCTCCTTCAGCAGTCGGGTAAAAAAACTTCTCTCATATTTGTTTACTAGAACATAATAAGTATTCTAATTAGCAAAAATTAAAAAAAAATCGTGAACCGTCAAGTCCTATGAGTAAACAGTGACGCTCACTGACACGCTTGCTTTGTTGAATATTTTTGACAATGCCGTCTCTAGCAGTGACCACAGAGACACTCCGTGCTCTGTGCGGACTGCGTACTAAATGCTCTGTCGACACGACAACTTATGTAGTAAATAGAAATAACGTTATATGAAGGACAAACACACTATAGAAATATATAAAATTAACTATTCGGAAAGTGTATTTGTGTTTTAACACGAAAGTAATATAATTTATTATTTTGTGAAAATGGTAACTATTATAATAGTATAACAAAAAGAAATGGCCGGCTTCTGCCCTTTGAATAATTTCAGAATAAATAAATGTATACGTGAAAATTACATTCTCTAGAACAAGTGACAAAAAATGCCAAAAAACATATGTGTTAATTGTTTTTGTGTGGTTGCCTTCGACGACATCTATAATTCTATGCAATGCATTTGCGTCTGGATACACGCATAAGACAAACACTGTTTCTGAAGTACGCCTGAAGATCAGATTAATTAAAATATAAAACAACTAAAACTGCGAGAATCGTATTGCTAAGGTTTGATTATCGCAGACACAATTTTTCGAGCTGCTGTCATGTCATAATGCTGAATGCATCGATAATATATTCCAGAGTGTGTATCCGAACGTCCTAGTCATTTTGACGTTTCTACGCGCACTAGTGCAATCTTGCGTTGATCTTATGAATCTTATCACGAATGTAGTCTTTTTTGTTACTTTTTTAGATGTTTTAGCTTGACCCCACGCTATCGTTTATCGGCATTTCGTTTTTGCTTCTACGTGAATATTCTGCCGTGCATATTGGACTTATTTGTTTACGATTTGGATTCAGACGCACACGAGTCACGATTTCATTGCTATTCAAAATAATTAGGAATTTTTGCAACCTATATATATTATAGTGTATCTCGCTTCTTCTCTGATCATAAAACTTAAACTGTTGTATAGCCATACCTATAAGCTTTAGTACGACGTACTTTATGTCAATGTAGATGAATAATTTTTGTTAGAGCACAGCTCTATACAAATTCCGCCTATATCTTTTCGACAGTTATGCTTAGGCGCAGGCCACACAGAAATGCGCAATTTAGGACACATGGTATGTCGTCATAACCACGTCTCAGCAATGACATACCGTGTGTCCTAAATTGCACTTTATTTCCATGCATTTTGTTTGAAATTTGAATTAAAAAGGAAGCCGCCCGTGCCATGTCCGCGCTCGACGCCGTTTCTATGTGGCCTGCGCGCTGAATACCATCCATGTACCTATTAGAGGTCGAGTTTATTGCCATCAACCTGGAAGATTCCACTTGCAGTGGCCATATTTTTATCAGTTTTTACAATATAAGTTTTTAAACTGTCATGGTCACTAACACTAACATTAACATTAAAAGCAGGATATTTACCATGTTTACTGTTTGTTGTTTACTGTTTGATGAACAGTAAACATGGTACATGGAAAAGATGGATGGACTGTGTGAGGAGTGATATGAAAGAAAAGGGAGTCAGTGATAGCGTGACGGGGGACAGGACGGTATGGAAGAAGAAAACGTGTTGCGCCGACCCCAAGTAACATGGGACAAGGGCAGGAAGATGATGATGATGATCATCATCATGATAATATCAGAAGAAAGACGTCCACTGCTGGACATAGGCCTCCCCCAAGCGTCGCCACATTGACCGGTCCCGTGCGTCCCGCAACCAGCGGATTCCTGCAACTTTCACCAGGTCATCAGTCCACCTGGTGGGAGGCCTTCCAACGCAACGTCTTCCGGTTCGCGGTCGCCACTCCAGAACCTTTCTGCCCCATCGGCCATCCGTTCTGCGAGCAATGTGCCCTGCCCACTGCCACTTAAGTTTGGCAATTCTTCGGGCTATGTCGGTAACCCTGGTTCTCTTACGGATTTCTGATTTGATCACGCAAGGAAACGCCGAGCATAGCCCTCTCCATTGCCCTTTGAGTGACTGTAAGCTTTCTGATAAGGCCCATTGTTAGCGACCACGTCTCAGAGCCATATGTCATCACTGGCAACACACACTGGTCATAGACTTTTGTCTTGAGACACTGTGGTAAGTTGGACGAGAAGACACTGCGCAACTGCCCGAACGCTGCCCAGCCGAGTCGGATTCGACGGTTGACCTCTTTCTCGAAGTTGGCCCTACCCAACTGGATCGTTTGTCCCAGGTAGACATAGTTGTCCACAACTTCGAGTGTAGAGTCTCCAACCTTGATGATGATGATGATGAACAGTAAACATGGTAAATATCCCGCTTTTAATGTTAATATCAGTTTTTACAAGTGTAAATATAGTAGTTATAGTAATATCGCTTCTGCCAGCGACTTCACGCAGTAGCGTCGAAAATTAGCCCAAGGATTTAAATGAGTCCCAAGAACATGTTCTATGTACATATATCTAGATAAATCCGTTCAACCATTAAGACTTAACAAGTTACCAAACAAAAAGATAAAGTTTCTCGCATTTGTAATATTTTCTACATTGTCCACGTAAATAAAAAATCACAGTTTAAAATTTAAAAAGCTTATAAATGTAGGTACTTCTAACATGCGAATTGTATTTTCAGAAAAAAATAATGTAGCGGACTGTATTATTTGCATTTAGGTAGGATTGCGCAAAGAGCAATGGCGAAATCTTAGCTGACTTCAAGAACAATAGCGAAATCTTAGCTGCCTTAAAGAACAACAGCGAAATCTTAGCTGACTTCAATTTGAGCGTCTGAAAGTGAATTATATACGAAATAAATTCCATTAATTGTCTACGTTTTTCAAAGTATAACATTAGTTGGTTCATCACGGTTAAAAAAAACGTTACAAAAGAAAGTTATTTGATTTTTTCGTTGACTTTTGTTAGCTCAATGTTGCCATTTTACACTTATTCTGCAAAGTGACAAGTAGTGACTGTAGTAAGTATATCAGAGTATTGTATTTGTTATTATAATAAAATGGAATACATGAATTAACAATACAGTTTATGTCTGAGTGTAGGTGTTCCTTGCTGGTAGATAAGAATATTATAGCGTAGTAGAAATAAATGAATTACTTAATTTCAAGAAATTATAGGCAAAAAGACTAGTATCCATGTCTAAAAAATGACGACGGTCTTTTGGTACACGTCAAAGTTGCATAGTTAAAACTATTATAAATAAATATACTCTTTCTTTCCAAAGAGTATATTTTACACTTCATGCTGAAATAACTAGGTAAGGGAAATACTAATGCGATATTGCCCTTTTACTTCCACAAAATTGCTTAATAAACACATCATGACTGAATATCTATTATTCTCGGCGTTCTCGAACAAAAATTCTTGTACAAACCAATTCAGAACTAACTCAGGGTGAGTCAAACCAGATATTTTTCATTTAACGACGTAAGAATTTAATCTCAGCTAAAACAATGTATGGGCTTCTGCCATTGTTATGATTATAATACACTCGTCTGACGAATTTTACAAAACAATTATAATAATCCCAGTCTTGTGTGGACTTTCAAATTAAATTGAAGACAGCTGCGTTCCAAGCTTTGATTTAATCAACGCGATTGTCGAATAGACATTGCTGCTTTATTACTCGTATTAAGGTTTAACGCGCAATTGTTCTTCGGATTATAATTAGTACCTGGGCGACCGAGCTCTGCTCGGGTGAAAATAGAGAAAACGTCGTTTTCTGAAAATCGTTGGGGCCGTTTCCTAGTTTCAGATTATATGTCAAAGAATTGCTGATTATATACAAGAATTGCTCGTTTATAGGTATTAGATAGATAGATATCCGAATTTCTATTAAAAGGCATTGCCTCGTCACACTTGTCTGTGGAGGCCTTTGAAATTCAGATTGGGGAAGGTTTCCCTCACGCATTCCGCCTCCTCCTTTCCCCAAACCTAACCCAACCAGCTCGAGATCTAAAAGTCTTTTGTTTAATTGTTTTACTATTGTGTCTGTAATTACGCCGTCATGAAAGTGCCATTTAATCTTAGGGAAGATTGATTGTATACAAAAACAGAAAGGCATTATAGCGGCATTTTGTAATTGCCTTCCCATTTTTTTATTTTATTGTAATAAGGACAACAATATTTTTTGTCTCACAATAATACCCAAATAAATTATAATCACCTAGTTTAAGTTTGTAAATAACGTGAATTTCAAAGGCCTCCACAGACAAGTGTGACGAGGCAATGCCTTTAATAGAAATTCGGATATCTATCTATCTAATACCTATAAACGAGCAATTCTTGTATATAATCAGCAATTCTTTGACATATAATCTGAAACTAGGAAACGGCCCCAACGATTTTCATGAAATTTAGTATGCAGCGGGTTTCGGTGGCGATAAATCGATCTAGCTAGATTTCATTTTCAGAAAACGACGTTTTCTCTATTTTCACCCGAGCAGAGCTCGGTCACCCAGGTACTAATTATAATCCGAAGAACAATTGCGCGTTAAACCTTAATACGAGTAATAAAGCAGCAATGTCTATTCGACAATCGCGTTGATTAAATCAAAGCTTGGAACGCAGCTGTCTTCAATTTAATTTGAAAGTCCACACAAGACTGGGATTATTATAATTGTTTTGTACAATTCGTCAGACGAGTGTATAATAATCATAACAATGGCAGAAGGCCATACATTGTTTTAGCTGAGATTAAATTCTTACGTCGTTAAATGAAAAAGGAACTTCCCGAAACAGCCGTGTCCGGTGAGTACCTGCGTCAGGCAGAAGGTGAGGACGCCGTGACGCCTCTCAAGCCAATATTCAAAGAGGGGCCTTACCTTCACAAATGTGGCGTGGCCACCGCTGGGTTGCGACAATAGCCCTCTCCATGTCGCCATGAGATCCTGCCGGAGCTCTGTCCGCCGAGCCGCGATTTGTCGCGGCAACGGAGTTCCGCCCCGGCATTTCGCCTCCTCGTGCCACTACCATATTTGCGCGAGGACTTTTGCTACCAGATCCCATCGCAGCAATCCGGCACGGAGGCTCGCCGCCTCACCGGAGACTGTGTGGTATCCCCGGACCAGCCGGATGGCCATGACCCTTTGGGACGCGTTCAACCGGCGGGCTGGTCGCCGCCTCAGGGAACGCGCCCATACCGGTGCCCCGTAAAGGGCCATGGACCGCACGGCGCGTTTGGACCCCCTAGATTGGGCAGCAGCCACTTGAGGGCAGCCCCGGCCCTCTCCAGTCTGGGAGCCAAACGTCGGAAATGAACCACGAAATTCCACCGGCTGCCGAGGATGTGTCCCAGGTACTTCATCGTCGACCCGACGCTGATGTGAACCCCTCCTACCGTTATTTGGGATCCCGGCGGTGGCGCGTTCTGAGGGCCGTGAAAACACATGGCCTTGGACTTGTGCAGGGCCACCTCGCGTCCCAATTGCCGGATCCTCTCGATGATTGTCGCAACCCCGCGTGCCGCTATTTCAGCCACCGCCTGGTGCGACCTCCCTTGTGCTAGGACCAGCATGTCGTCAGCGTAGCAAACCACGCTGACGCCACAAGGGAGATCGGCGCGCAGCACCCAGTCGTACCCGATGTCGCACAGATGCGGCCCCACGACCGATCCCTGTGGGACACCGCACGACATCTCTCGCCGGTTCCACTCTGGAGATTGACCAGTCGCGAGACTAGGCGGACGTGTTTATTTGTACTTGCTAAAATGAAATATCTATAAACAATTGCATCAAATTAACAATTTGCGGCGTCAGTTAAAACCAAAGTTAAGTGTGCCACGTGTGACTAGTAGGTTTTTTCCAACTTTTATGTGCAGGATGAACTGAAATATTGTTTATTTTCTGTTTACATTATATGAAGTGTTGCGGGTAGTATGTCTATCCCAGGATCGAGCCCGTTTGTTCTTAGCCAAATATGAAGTCCTCCGCTGACGCCTAACCAACAATTGCCCCCGAGAAATCTAAACCCACCAGCACCTACGGAGAATGAGTTGCTGAGTGAAGTTATCAGCACGCCAGACATCCAGAAATGGTTAGGATCTATAGATAGCATTCTGAACGAAGTGTGCACTATTGTCAGTGATGGAAAAATGAACTCTGAACAGAAACTCCGTGTTTCAACTCTTTGCCGAAAGGTCTCAAGTGGGACTTCTCAGATGGCTGTCCTTTACCAATCACTGAAGCAGAAGATGATCCAGAGCCACACTACCGTCCAGCACCTACAACTTCAGCAGAACGTGGTGAACTCTCTGGAACAGTTCAAAGAGGTTTTTAAATCGAAGCTGAATCCCTCCTCTTCTTATGCCAGCATGGTTAAGAAAGGCTCCGACAACTTCGTCCGTCCTGCAAACCTAAGCTCAATCGCCATTTATCCGAGCGATAAAACTAAAACGAGTGACGACACCAAGTCACTCGTTCAGAAGTTGATTTCACCCGAACAACTTAAGATCCAAGTCCGTGGCCTAAAGAAAGTGAAAAATGGGGGCGTACTGATTAGCACGGAAAGCAAAGGCGATATTGAAAAACTAAAGAAATCGGAGAAAATTGTTACCTCGGACCTAATAATAGAAGAACCGTCTAAACGACGCCCTAGAGTCGCAGTCATTGGTGTTCCTGTAACCCTTACTGAGAAGGAGGTATTTGACTGTATCTACGAACAAAATCTGTCAGACAAATTGCCCAATACAAGTCGAGAGAGTTTCCTCGAGTACATCAAGTTGAGCCATAAATCAGGCAAGAAGGGCCTTCCTACCTGCAACTACATCGTCGAACTGTCCGCCAGCATAAGAAAAGTGCTTATTAACCAAAGCTGAATTTTTATTAACTGGACTTCATGCCCTGTGCGAGACTTTACCATAGTCACGAGGTGCTTTAATTGCCAGCAGTTTGGCCACGCAGCCAAGTTTTGCCGTGAAAGCAGTTCTACGTGCGGCCACTGTGGAGAAACTGGACACTCCTTGAAGGAATGCAGCAGCAAATCTCATTCCCCTCAATGTGCGACTTGCAAGCGGTTCAAGAGGAAATGTGACCATCGAACCGGTGATTTAAGTTGTCCGGCACGTAAATATGCAGAGACCAACTACACTAACTCAATAGACTATGAGGGCACCTAAGAGCGCCACATAATATTATGTTTATCATGCTCAAGGTCACACGCGTTGAGCGTCTGCTGCTGACACCACATTGGCCTACTTACCGTAAAAATTAAGTGTTTTCAGTTTACTACTTTGACTTTAACAATTCTGCTTATGCAATTAATTTACATGTGTAATCAAAGTGCACTATTTGCAATATACATAAATAAGAGATTATATAAATAATTATGACCTAGTAATTAAATTATATGTTTATAGTGTTTAAGTAAATTAGGATTATTTCTCAAAATTGTTTATTCTTGCTACAATTTTAAGAATTTCTTAGGTTAAATATTGTTTAAATTCTGTTGTTTAAAGCATATTTTTAGAGCTCCTTACTGCCTGTGATACAGGATTACCTAGTACAGGCATCTTCCATCACTATACCTACATTAGTTATCTAAGATTAATACAATGTTTTTACCTTTTTGTTATTTGAATAAAGATTATTATTATTATTATACTCTCCCTGATGACCGGGGTAACAAACGGCCTTGTCCGTCAGATCTTCTGACCCAATTACGAAATTTCTTGCACTGATATAAAGTTACACTATAGCTAAGTTTCAATGTTACTTTTTATCCAAAACAAAGCACTCTTTTTGAGGAATAGCCACGAAATAGAAGCCACACAATACAATACAATGTCTCGCAATCGGCGTGGCCACCTACTGGGCCCAGAATGTTTTAAGAGTTTTCCATCGACTCGAGAAGAAGAAAAATTTTATAGATTAGACCGGCTGTATATATCCTTCCAAGCCTCTAAGGCATCGTCCCCTCCTAGCGTTATCCCTCACATCTGCGGATGTAAGGTCAGATAAATAAATTGCTAATCACTTTTGACAACAATTATCCCACTGTAACTAGAACGCGGGTATTGTGACTGTTATTGAATGCTTGACAATATCTGGAGTAAAGGAGTATTTTCTTAGTACTTTTAATATGAAACGTGTGCCACCAGGGTCCAGTTTGGGGAAAGGAGGAGGCGGAATGCGTGAGGGAGACGCAAAGGAGACGCCCTCACGCTCCTAGCCACCGCAGGAGACGCTCCGGGAGTCGGGAGTCGCAAGCCGATTCCCGGCCACCGTAGGCGCGGGCTTGCGGATGGAAACTGATTGGTAGCTCGCCGTCCGATAAGGATTAAGCCCGAGTTTACGGCGAGTAGTATTCCACGCGCGCCTCAAAGAGATGTCAGCAAAAGTGACGGGGTCCGGTAGGGCCGATGCCTGTCTGGGTCGCGGATAAATTTGAAAGAGAGTTATCGCGGCCCTGGCACAAGCAACTGAAGGAAAACGGGTGGGTTTTAGTCAGTAAAAGTCCCAGAGCGGGAGAAGTCATTGGATGACTTACCACCCAAAAAAAGGTCAGAAGATTACCTATTAGAGAAAGATTACCTTTCACAAACCAACAATATCGACGACACAGTTTAATTACAGGACGTAGTCTTTAAGTCAAGAGTGAATAGGTTACTCTTAGGCAAGCTTGCTTCACTGTCGACCACATCATCGCTTACCATCGGGAGAGATGGTGGTCAAGCGCGAGGCATCAAGTATGAAAAAAAAAGTTAAGATTATAAGCGTAGGTCTCGAATACGCTTGTATACGGTTTTTTTTTCAGGTAGGTATAAAAAATTTAATAAAATCCGGTAAAATTTTACAGACTTTCTATAAGCTGTCGCAAATACGTGTGGAATTTCGAAGTAGATATCAATACCTATATTTTTCTATATAAAAATTATGTACCTACATACCTCAACGTCCTTCTCATTAGAAAGGTGCAGGATCCTCCTCTTCATGATCTTGATGACGTAGCGGTCTCCATACTCTTTCTGGTACTGACGCATCTTCAGGAACAGTCCTCCTGTAACAATCAAAAGATGAAAATTAGAGAATGCAATGAACTGGCTAACGCTCTTGGTAGTCAGCTTCGTTGCCATCTTCATCATTGTCATTCACTGCCCTCCACAGGTGGGGGTTCTCGGATGGTTCCGATATCCAGTGCTTATGCGGCGCCCGTCTGCAGACAAAGGCGTGCCCTTGGCGACATTTTAGCTGCGTCAGTGAATGGTGTTACCGCGTAGCTGAATACTGGCCAGACATAAAATTTAAAACCAGCCAAGTGAGTGTCGGGCCACACGCAGTAATAGGGTTCCGTAGTCGCATAATAATGCGAACTAAAAAGAGTGTTTTTTGTTGTTACACAACGTCTAAAAACGGGCCCACATAGGACGATGACAACTGAAGAATGAGTTATAAAATCCAACTTCACAAGTGAAGTTAGAAAAAATATCTATTTGAGTACCACCGCGGGTAAAGGCAATAGTTTGTAATAAATATTTATAACCAGCGCCACTGCAGTATTGCCGTTACGAAGATAGTCTTCGTTAAAATCTCCAAATATTTACAAACCGAAAACATATATTTTAGTATGAGTATTTTCAAAAAACCTACTCAACTACCAAAAAGTAAAATCAAATTATTCTATGATAGGAACAAACAACCAACGTAAATAAGCTGCAATAAATAATCTATATGAAGGAGTCATTTGCGAAAGGAGCCGATACGAGTGTGCGTTAGAGCCACGGGGAATGGTATGGTTCGTTCCTGGATCATCGCGCGCACGCTCCTTGTTTATCTCTCTTTCGGAATTTGAAAAATTTCGAATGTATTCACCTCTTTTCTGCGGTATTCACTATTTCATCATCGAAAGTTCTACGCTACTCAATTAGAAAACTTAAGGTAATGATGCCTCATTTTTAACAAAATGTGTAGACGAAGTCCTCTGAAATCGCTTGATTTTTATTTTTTTAAACAATTCGGTACTTTTTGCTCCATCAATTTTGAATCAAATAAATATATGTAAAGAATGGTCACATTATTATCTTTAGTTTAAAACTAGTTTGCCTAATGTCCGGCCCTCTTCACAAAATGGGTCAGATTATCCAATGACCGTTACTTGAAATGTTTCCATTTTACCGAACAATTTTTCTTTAAATGTCGTTTGATGTCCGGTGCCGATAACGCTAAATGAAACTGCGTCAAAGGAATAGCTTTGCTCACTCTTTTGAAACGTGAAGTACATATAGAGTGGCGTCACCAAGTTAGATTTATCTCTGTGGTTCTTAATCAATGTTTTTTTTCGTTTTGGTCACTCCATCCCGGATTTATGTCATGTTTGAGTAACGTATATTGGAAAAGTCCCAACTTGCAGCACTGAAAATAAAAATATGGAAACAGTGTTTTGTGATTTCAATGCGAGAAATAGACGGAGTTAGAATGGATCAAAAAACATGGCTTATGTCCTACACATGGGTACACCATAAGTTGGGGTAAAAAATATATAAATAAAGTATAGTTCGTTCAATCCACGAAGACGCGCCCCACCACTATTTCTCCTAACCGTTTATAGTATATGTGTGCAAGCTTCCGTCAATGTTTGAGTGTTATCGGTACACACTAATTACCTATGAGTGCACACGCACACTACAATGAATAGACTAATCATTATAACAATATAAAGAAGAAGAATAGACTAATCATATAATTGGTGGGGCGCGTCTTCGTGGATTGAACGATAGTCTTCTTAGTGCATCGATGCCAGATTGTTTTTAAATCATAAAAATGAAGATATAAAAGACAAAATAAAAAATAAATTAAAAAGGACATTGAAAACATAATAAAAGAAAAATTATAAAAAAAAAAAATTGAAACAATCTTCTTCTTGCATCATTTGTTCCGCTGATAAGCATCATCAGTATATAGACCGCACTTCTTATATCCAACATGTCAGCGGTCTATCTTTCCCTCTCTTTTGTATCGTCAAAGAACAATTTTTTAAAACATGGTCATTGGGCTTCCGCAATACATGGTACACGTACGTACCAGCTGAGTCTCAGTCTGGAGAAATTGAAATAATAACTACTAAAATTTTAATTAAATACTTTAAACATTTAATTTAAATATACACGGTACTCAAATATTACTAGGAATATGTAGTTTAAATTACATACAACTGGTAATTTCCCCAGACATTTAGAACAATAACATATTATTGTTACGAGTTCTAATCGAATTTACTATCATATTAAAACCTAAGTGCTATGTAAAACGTGGTTACGTTAAAACTCGTTTGTAACTGTTTACAAGTTGAAAAGTTACTTAAAAGTCTGTAATTGTTAAGAGTCGGGGTGAAGTTGATTGCCAATCAATTACAGAATGAGCAGCTTTTCTTTTTTTTAAAGTTGAAAGAATACTTTGTTATTAATTGTATCAGTAAAATCGGCTGACCGGCTTCCCGCGGTTAAAAAAAAAGAAAGAAAGAAAAATATTTATTTGTGACCCGCACAGGAGACACGAGATAAGAAAAACACAAACAATAATAAAAAATAAAAATAAATTACCCCGTGCGAGACCAAAAAGGCTCCTATCTCAGCATGTGCAACGATATCAAAAAGAAAATAACGCTGCGCTGATATTCTGATAGGGCCCACTGTTGATGCTACGGACACATTTACGGAAACAGATCATATTATCATATTTAAGAAATACAAAATAGAACAAGATATATAATATCAAAATAGTATAAATAAACACAGTAGGTGAGTCGCTGTATGTAAGTGTATACGTATAAAATAAATATCTAAATAAAACAATAAACAACGCTTTTTTCCTTAAATTTATATTCCAGGAAGTAAAAGGCGAATCCTGTGGCATAAACCGGGCGCTAATTCGAAGACTTAGACATTCCGGATCGGATTACCCAATAATACTTTTTCCAAAGGCTGAAATCAAAATATGATCAATAGTTCCACAAGCGAACAGTAGAGCAACAAGGCAATCAAATATAAAAGACTCAACTTCTTCGGTTTGTGATGTCGTGATGGCCCGGTGGCTAAGACCCAACCTCTCGTTACGTATCACAGTTACGTTCATACCACTCTGTTTTATCGAATACTAACTAAATATTGTAGTTTTCTTTTCGCTGTGTTTATTTACAGCAATTATTCCTAACATTTTTATGTTTTTACAGCCGACCATAGATTACTGCCTGCGCCCGCGCAGCTCTCGTATGTCTATGGCTTCGTTCAATGATTATACTTGTGCGTCGGGCCGTATGTTTTGGTATATAGTTATATATATAGCAAATATCAAGGTAACCTTTTCAATTCATATGTACTTTCTAAGTTTATCTTGGACAACTCTGTTAACGGAGAAGGAAAGCATCGTGTGGATCCCTTTTTTTTTGCCTGGCGAAATGCTCATGCATACTGCACTACCACGGGGAGATAGTGCAGTTATGTGGGACTCTAACCCACTAAAACTCCACGGTGTCCTGTGCCGCTTATAGCGGGAACACGGGCACGCGTTAGCACTCACCGCGAACCCGCCGCGGCTGTCCGTCACCAGACCCTCCTCGGGGGAGTAACCCCCATCACCGGCGCACAACAACACACTGTACGCCGTGACCACCCCAGGGACCAAATCAGCACATGGGTGCCAGACGACCCCGTGTATGGCACCCTTGGTCCCACTGTGATGGGTCAAGGTCAATGGCCCCGCCACCTACCATTTTGCGGCCGCAGGGGATAGGGAGAGCGGCTAACGCAATACCGACACTCCTCTTCCCCTGCGGCCCCACCGCGTCCGCCATCAGACGGTGGCGACCCCGTCTAGGCCGCGGAAGGTAGGGAGAGCGGCGTACCGCAATACCGGCACTCCTCTCCCGCCGCGGCCTCCAACCCTCAGCCGCGATATCGTATGGGACCTGGGAATTTCCATAAGACATCGCGGCCCGCCTCAGTTGCGATGTCGCCTGTTACCACGGCACCGCAACCTACATGTTGACCGCTACGTCGTCGGCTTAATCGGCAAAAACCCTGACGAGCGGCCCCTCCTCGGGTTCCTCTTCGCTTCACCGTGGGTGACCAAGCCACGGTTACTGAGCCACCCCGCATCGACAATGCGGGAACCCACCGGGGGGGATCGTGTGGATCCCTGGAATTATAAGTCTTAAATCGCCAACCTGCATTGAGCAAGCGTGGTGAACTTTGTGTGTGAGCAACCACTCACACACAAAGTACAGTGAACTGTATGAGAAGAGGTCTTTGCCATGTGGTGGGACAGGCTGGTATATTATTTTTCGGTTAAACGTTCTTTTCGAGGCACGGAGGAGTCTCAGCAAGTGTTGATTAACCTTGAAAATCGACAAGAGCGGCTGATGTTATTTAAACGCAACTGACGAACATACGATTGAAACAACATTGTATTCCCCAAAGTAATCATAGTCGTAGCACTTTCCTTCTCGTAGCAGGCTACGACGTAGCCCGTATGCTACGCTGCGCTGCGCAGTGTCTTAAGATGCTGACAACCTAAAGCGCGCTACGTAAACTCCATTTGAAATATCTTTCATCATCATCATCTGTTTTAACTTCTATTGTGTGCTTCTATTGTGGTAACGTGTCAAGTGGTAGCTGTAGTAAATGGTACTGCAGGGGTATTGGTAACAGGCTTATACTTTTTATGTAATCTTTATGTTTACGGATTAGAACCTAAAATCGGTTGAACGGACTGTAAAAAAAGATTGTTAGAATTTCTCATGTTATTTCAAATGGACTATTTAAAAAAGAAAGAAATGCACAACGACTCAATGCTTGTAAGAAAAATGAAACATTTTATAAATAGGTAAAATATAAAATGAGATGAGAATTTGAAAATAATTACAACCAAGTACCTAGATCTGATAAAATTATTAATTTTATTATCGTTGACAAATCATTCAGATTTTATGAATTTTAAGAAGTTCAAAGCTAATTAAATTAATTAAAGTTAAGCTCAGAAATATTTATTATGAAACTAAATAGTTTTGGCTATTTTTTTAACAAATTTAAGTATTTGTCTCGTGTTCGCCTTAAGCGGCTAATTCGCTAGGGGCTAGACTCCAGACAGACTGCATATAGGCTATTATAGGTTTGTCTGTCTGCAACGATAACATACTACAGATGCCCAGCAAATGCTGACTTGGTAACCGCTTCGATATGGATATTCTCAGCGGAATTTTACTACATTATCGTTAACAATATTCTTCCTTTAGTATGTCTCGTTTTCTTGATGTTGTGTCTGTGTTGAAAAACTGTTGTCTATCCTATCTACACTAATAATAATATTATAAGGAGAAATATTTGTTTGTAATGGATAAACTTAAAAACTATTTAACCGATTTTGAAAATTCTTTCACCAGCTACATTATTTCTGAGTAAAATAGGCTATTTTTTTGGGTTAGTCCCACATAACCCCGAATACGATAAATATGATTTCATTTATTTTTATCTCGTTTTCAATTTATACGGTCGACATAAAAAGTACTAACATGTAAATGAGAAAAATGATTTTGTATGTTTTGAAAAGACTGATTGAACATGTTAATATTAGATTTTTAAAATTTTATGACTACAGTTCATCATCATCATTCATCATTTCAGCCGAAAGACGTCCACTGCTGGACATAGGCCTCCCCCAGGCGTCACATTGACTGATCTCGTGCGTCTCGCATCCAGCGCCTTCCCGCAATCTTAACCAGGTCATCGGTCCACCTAGTGGGAGGCTTTCCAACGTATCGTCTTCCGGTTTGCGGTCGCCATTCCAGAACTTTTCGGCCCCATCGGCCATCCGGTCTGCGAGCAATGTGCCCTGCCCACTGCCACTTAAGTTTGACAATTCTTCGGGCTATGTCGGTAACCCTGGTTCTCTTGCGGATCTCCACATTTCTGATTCAATCACGCAAGGAAACTCCGAGCATAGCCCTCTCCATTGCCCTTTGAGTGACTGTAAGCTACTTGATAAGGCCCATTGTAAGCGAGCACGTCTCAGAGCCATATGTCATCACTGGCAACACACACTGGTCATAGACTTTCGTCTTGAGACACTGTGGTAAGTTGGACGAGAAGATACCGCGCAACTGCCCGAACGCTGCCCAACCGAGTCGGATTCAACGGTTGACCTCTTTCTCGAAGTTGGCCCTACCCAATTGGATCGTTTGTCCCAGGTAGACATAGTCGCCCACAACTTCGAATGTAGAGTTTTGGAGTTTCTTGTGCATTCTTCTCCATAACAAGCTACTTTCCCAATGCACGGTAGAATCAACTTGTGCAGGACGTAGCGTGTTCATTGGCCCCGAGAAAAGAAGGGCGTAAACCTTCTGGCCATTGCCGCTGAACGCCCCATCCACATCAACGAAAACAAAGGTTCTTGGATGCCTAGCTGCAGCAGTGACGTAGGGTTGCAAATCGACTCTAACGATTCAACGATGTGTTGGCTGTACTTGAGTTATTTCCAGATTCCGGGTTGCCTACTTCTGGATCAGCACTCCTGGTGTCCAGGTTCCGAGGTTCAGCTCGACAGGATCGAAAAGGGATGTCTTCATAAGGGTTGAAGTCGATGAATTAAATGAAACACTAAGTTATTCAGTACACGGCACGATTCTAGGGCTCTCAACAATTTCTGAGACGTGATTCTATATAAGAATTACTTCTTATTTACTAAGACAAGTACAAGCGACTAGCTTTGGATGACTACAAATTCTATTTTGGGCCCGGGGGTTCTTTATACCCTCGCATCGTGCCATTATTGAGAGCCCCGCAAATTCTCGCCGAAAATAATTTTTATTTATGTAAAAAACCCTTATACATATTTGGTAAATAGGGTTACCGCACCCCTTCCATGGTGCTATCAATAGCTGGATTCCTTCGTACTGTAACACAGTAACGCCCCCTATCTATGTATCTAATCAATATACCTAATTTCCAGGTATTGATAGCTTCCCTAGACTATTTCCATGAAATAAAAGGACAATTCCCTTTATTTCCCAGTTAAAACCTTAATAGTTTTCAACCTAGCCTAAGGATATCTATAGGTTGGGTTGACCTGCTGGTGCCAATAGCAGGCTGTCTGTTGACGTCTAGAAAAAGCTTATTTTCGGGAATCTTCTATGGGATATCATCCCTTATGTAATGAATCTATAAATTCCTAAGTCATTTCACCGACTTTAGGACTTCCTACTTAGGCTAACCAGGCAATCACCGCCTATTATGGGGATTCTGGTAGCCAATAGACCACACTTTACATTTCTAGTGTTTATGTAAGTCTATCTAGGTCATATGCACATAAGGTGCCTTGATATGTACAAATTTGATAGCTGGTCACTTTCTTTGCGCCCAGCTATCAGAGAAATTAGATATAAAAACACTAATAAGATTGGGACAACACGATGGTGCGTTTAACGGGCCATCGGGAGGTCCCCAAAAATTCCTTATTTTCGGAATTCCCAGGGGTGTATAGTCCCGGGGAGTGCCAAAAACTGACTAAAAATTACATTTCCAGAAACCTATTTTCTGGAATTGTACTTAAACTACTTGAGCGATTTTCGCTCCAAAGTGATGGCTTGGTAGCTAGTCCAGCAAGCCATCCGAAAGTACTTACACCATGAGTACATCTATTCCCTTCATGGAGTTATTCCACCTGAAGGGTCTACAAATTTCAACGTTTTACGTTGTTTACATTTTTCACGACTGCTTATCTCGTTGACTATCCAAGCGATTCTTCCCATCTAGAAACCGCCTGGAAGCCCTTTTAGCAAGCTTTCCAATGGTAGTACTTCTACCAGTACACCTATATGTTTCTAGGCACTTAGGGCACCTAAAACCGTAAGCGATTGCCCAAAACCAGATAAACAGCAGTTTTTCTATTATATACTGACTTGATATCTCAAGTAAATGGGCTTTATATAAAAGACTACGCTAACTATGAGGTGTATATAGGCTTCCTGTCCCGGTCTAGGTCCCCCATATACCCTAAAATGACCTAAAACCATATATTTGGTGTTTGAGATATCAAGTCAATATTCCTATTTACTTAGCAGAAACTATGTGGTCTTCACATAGTTTCATCATTATGTACTGATTTCATGTCCAGTACATAGGATAAGCCCTTAAAAACATGATTTTAATTACTATAATATTTTCAAAAAACCACCAAAACTATAAATAACGTGTGGTTCCCTCTCACGGGTCATTCGGAACTAATCCGTCGTCGGGCACAGACGTATCGTATGACAGAAATTTATGTTTTTTACTATGATAACTCTTATCAGTATGCTTTCTAATGATTTTACTCTGTTAAGGGTGAACTATTGAACCCTATAACATACTGACAAACACTAAAAACATTATACTACTATCTCAAAAAATGTAGGTAAAATTTTAGTATAAATATAAACGTGCCTCTAAAATTCATTTTAGTATCAGGTGGCGCGCCGTGGTAAGCAGACATGTCTACACATACAAACTTCAATTTCTATGAACCATTTAGTATGGTTGATGACGCTTCGTCGCGAACATATCTCCCGCCGTGCAGTGCTGTGTCGACTCGCTGTGTCGACTCGAAGTGTTGTCGGCGCGGCGCTGCATTCCTTCGGTGAGCGACGGACGGCATTTCTCGGCTGCCGGCCAGGCCCACCGAGAGGACGGTCGCCGCTCCGGCATCTCTGGTTACTGGGGCAGTGGGACGAGTTTCTTCACCGGACGCTTCAAGGTACCGCCAAGCGTGCGTACCTCAGCGGTCCGGATTTCTCCGTCGATTCCTGGATACACGGCCACAATGCGGCCTCGCGGCCACGTATTGCGGGGCAGCTGGCCGTCGGCTATCAGGACAGGGTCACCCACTTTAAATCTGGGCCCACTACTATGTGGCTCCCGCCGGTTTTGGAGCTCCGGCAGGTACTCTCTGACCCAGCGACTCCAGAACATATCAGCGAGGATCTGTGATCGTCGCCATATTTTCCTGCTGTCTATATCTTGCTCGGTGAACGTGCCAGGTGTAGGTAGTCTGGCTGACCCCCCGAGCAAGAGGTGATTCGGTGTGATGGATTCATCATCATCACCATCTACCGACACGTGTGTCAATGGTCGGCTATTTACAATGTACTCTGCCTCACAAATCAGTGTGGACAACACCTCTTCGGTGGGGTGTTTTTCTGTAAGTACATTGTATAGTGTGTTTTTTACACAACGAACTAGGCGCTCCCAGGCGCCTCCCATGAATGGCGCTGATGGCGTTATGAAGCGCCATACGATGCCTCTACGACTTGCCTCTGTTTTGAAGGCGTCTCGCAGCTCTCTGTCGGCGCCGTGCATGTTGGTGCCATTGTCTGAGTGTATCTCAGCTGGGCATCCTCTGCGTGCGGCGAATCGGCGCAGCGCCAATATGGCGGAGTCTGCGCTAAGGCTGGCGGCGATTTCAAGGTGCACCGCCCTTGATGTGAGACACGTAAATAGTGCTACGTATCTCTTCTGATGCTGCCGACCGACGGTGACGGATAGCGGGCCGAAATAGTCGAGCCCGGTATATGTAAACGGCCTCTTATGGTGAGCGAGGCGCGTTTTCGGGTGGTCGCCGGTCGCAGGTACTGGTGGCTGTGCCTTGCGTATACGGCAATGCAGGCATCTTGCTATCACCTTCTTCGCTGTTGGTCGCATCTTCACGACCCAGTAGTGCTGCCGTACCTCATTAATTGTGAGTTCGGTGCCACTATGTTGTAGACTGCGATGTGTCCAGTCTATGTACAACTGCGTTATGTGATGGTCGCCATGTAATATAGGCGGGCGCATCACTTCTTCAGCTACCTCTTGCGTAGCTGCTATGCGACTTCTTAGTCGCAGCACGCCGTCGACGACCTGAATTTGTAAAGGTCGCAGCGAGCTATTTTTATTTATTTCTTCAACATTCGCTAACTCTGAAGCGAACGATTGTTGTTGTGCGACCTGGACAAGTATTTTCTCAGCTTCTTGGAGAAATTCTGCTTCTATGATTTGTCTGTTGACCTGGGTTGGTGCTCTGCATGCCTGCTTCTGCTTCTGTGCAGGTACAGCGGGCTTCTTGCGCCAGTCTGGGTCCTTTTCAGCGTTTTTTCTCGTCCGTTTATAGGACGTTATCTCTGTTCTATTTTTGCAAAGAGATATAAAACGCAGAACTGTGGCGGTCGCACGAAGCAGTCGCTCCCATCTGGAGAATCTGCTTGGCTCTGGAACGGCTTCTATGAAGCTCTTCTTGTCCCCTTCTGTGACAACGAAAGTTTTTTCTTCTCCCGTGTCGTTTGTAGTCGGAGGTTTCTCTGTGGGCCATAATTCGGGCCCAAGAGACAAAAAACTCGGCCCGCAGTACCACTCGTGGTCCGAGTTGAACCGCAGTGGCACGTCACGGGTTGCTGCATCAGCGATGTTCATCTTGGTGGGTATCCATCGCCAATCTTCGACTTTGCTATTGTCTTCAATAGCAGCTATTCGGTGAGCAACGAAAGGTTTGTATACTCTCGCTCCTCTTCTAATCCAGGTCAGTACGGTCTTGCTATCTGACCAATACGTTACTGACGTGGGCTTGCAGTCGTGTTCACTCATCACTGCTGCGGCTACGCGGGTTCCCAATACCGCGGCCTGAAGTTCGAGTCTCGGTATCGAAAGCAGTTTCAGTGGGGCCACCCGCGCTTTCGCCATAACAAGGCTTATTAAGTGCTTGCCTTCCACGGTCGTGGCCCGCCAGTATATAGCGGTAGCATATGCCATCTCGCTTGCATCAGTGAACACATGCACCTGCATTTCTATAGCGTCGCTATATCCAGGATAGCATCTTGGTACGCTAACGTTTTTTAGTTGGCGTAAATGTTGTACCCAAATTTTCCATTGTAATGCTAGGTCAACATCTAGCCTCTGATCCCAGTCGACGCCTCGCCTCCATGCTTCTTGCAATATTTGCTTCGCCTTGATGGTTACTGGCGAGGCGAGTCCGAGTGGGTCGTATAGCGACGCTACTATTCTGAGCGCCTCTCGCTTGGTGGGCGCCTCTCGGTCCAAGATACCCTCAGGCAGACGCGCGAGTGTGAGGTTGAAACCCAGCGTGTCTTCGCCTGGCCTCCATATGAGGCCGAGTATCTTTTCCGACGTATCTATATCTCCAATGGATACCATCTCAGTTTGTATATGCGATGGGTCCATTTTTTCTAGGAGCTGCGAGCTATTTGAAACCCATTTCTTGAGTTCAAACCTCGCCTGTAGGTGTATTTTTCGCACCATACTAGCGACTTCTGCCGCCTTCTCGATAGTTCTATAACTATCTAGGTAGTCATCCATATAATGACTACGTAGTATAGCATCCACAGCTTCAGGGTGCTTCTCTATATATTTGTTTGCGTTCCAGTTCTTTGCAAAAATTGCTGTGCAAGGCGAACTGGCTGCGCCGAAAATGATGGACGTCATTCTATATTCTTCTGGCGCTCCTTCTCTGCGGTTTCCCCTCCACAGGTAGCGAAGCGCGTCTCGGTCTTGGCTCCGCACCTTCACTTGCATGAACATCTCCGCTATGTCACCGGTTATTGCGACGCAGTGGCGGCGAAACCGCATCATTACGCCTGGCAGCGACTGTAATAGGTCGGGCCCAGTTAACAGGAAGTCATTCAGTGACATTCCTCTCGATTTGGCGGCAGCGTCATGTACGATGCGAAGTTTGTCTGGCTTCATTGGGTTGAAGACATCGAAGTGTGGGAGGTACCAAGTTTTGCCCGGCGTGCTAATTGCGGGTGCCCTTTCAGCGTACCCTTTCGCAATTAGCGAGTCCATCTGGTCTGAGTATCTTCTTAGAAGTTCCTGGTTCTTGTCCAGCTTCTTTTCTGTTGAGACGAGCCTCTTCAGAGCTGTCTCAAAGCTATCTGGCATCTCAGCATGCTCATTACGCCAAAGCATGGCGGTTTCGATGTGTCCATTCTCTAATTGGACAGTTGATCGATTCAAAATGTCCTCTGCCCTTCTTGCTGGGTCAGAGGCGGGTCGCTGTGGGTTTATGCACAACGATTCTATGGCGAAATGTTCGCGCAACTGATGATCCAAATTGTCATCAGTTGTTATTCTATTGACATGATGTACTTGTTGTCGTAGTAAACTACTGTGCGCGCCATGTAGTGTCCAACCCATCGCTGTAAGTGACGCAATTGGTTGGTGTCTTGGACCTCTGCGAATCTCGCTGGCCAATAACAAATGCCAGTTGTCTTGGCCGACGAGTATTTTTGGCACGCCATTGTTGTACATCAACTCTTTTCTCAAGTCGGTTAAATGCTTGCAGCGTGCGACAACCCTATCGCTCACTGTTTGTTTTGCCAAGCTGAGTTTAGGTATAGTACGTGCTTTAAATTGTACCCTTCTCTCTTGCGGGCTAACCAGCGTCACCTTGACTCTTCTTGAGCATGGGGTGGTGAGCATGGTGTTGCCTATCGCACCGATCTTGAGCGGGTCCACAGGGCCCTCTGCCCCGACTTGCCTCGCGATGTCTTCATCCATCAGCGAAACGGTGGACCCATCGTCTAGGAGAGCGTATGTTGCTACCTCTCCCGCCGGTCCGATTACCCGGACCGGCACTATCTTGAGGTACGCCTGGCTCGATGGTGACCCGAAACTGGCCACCGTTTCCTGAGGATCCTTGCGGGATTCAGGAACATCGGGCTTCTTGTTGGCTTCCCTCTGCTGTTGCTTCTTCCTATGAAGAAGCCGATGGTGCGTATCTCTGCACCCGTCTTGGCCACACTGTTTTCTCTTACAAGTGTGGTTGCCTCGTCGATGTTGAAGGCAGCGATAACATAGATTGTGTTTTTTCGCTAGCTCCCATCTTTTCTCGACAGCTACGCCCCTGAATTGTGCACATCCAGTGGCGTAGTGATGTCCCACGTCGCAAACACGGCATTTTCCTACCGGTTGGTCCGTAGCTATATGCGTCCTTTGTGTGACGCGTCTGTTGGTGTTCGCCTCGGCCGAAGCGATGCCTTCGGGTGGGGCGAATGGACTACAGAAGTGTGCCTGTTCAGATATAAAATTACTGAACAATGAAATATCTGGCACCGATTGGTACTTCTCCGAATATGATCGGTACCATTGTGCTCGTAGCGAATTGGGTAACTTCTCTGTTAACAATCGCATAAGCTCCGCGTTCATAAGGTAATGACCCTTTTTTAACGCGCGGAGCGTGACTACAGCACCTCTTACGCGACTTGCAAACGCGCAGATGTCTCTTGGTGACTCACTGCAGCGCGGCAGTCCGCGTAATCTATCTGTTTCAGCTTGCGCTATGGAGTCTGGACGGCCGAACTGCAGCTCGAGTTCCTTCATGATGTCATCGGGCCTGGCATGTCCGATGAGTTCTGAGCTGACGGTTTCCATTGCACGTCCATGTAAGCTTCTCCTCAGCCTCGCTGTATTCTCGATGTCCGTAAAATACGCTCGAGTTGTCTCATATATGGCCCGAAATGATAGCCATTCAGTATGAGAACCATTGAAATTCGGCAATGTCATGACGAATTTCGACGCAGAGGGGTTCGTTTGGTCCCGCTGTTCTATTTTCCTGTCGGCTAGCGACGCTATAGCGGACGTCAACTCCGTCAAGAATGGACGGAGACTATCCCTCTGACCTCCTGTACTCTCAGCTGACGCTGCAACTGGAGGCTTTCGCACTTCTTTCTCCTTAGGATGCTGACCTTCTATTTGCGATTTGGTGGCGGCCGCAGTCAGGGGTCTATGCATAGAATTTCTGGTTCCCCCTTCAACGACGTTATCCTCCTTCTCAGGCTGAGGTTCTGGTGCCTCTTCTAGCCATGAACGCACGTACTCGTCATTCGAGTTTCTGTCATCCAAGTATTCAGCTTCGGAACCCTCTTCCTCCGCTCTCTGAAGTGCCAATTGTGCAAGCTCCAACTTAATTTTGAGTAAGTCTTCGCGAGCTTTGTCTATGTTTTTTCGTGACCGAGTCACTCTAGTTGACGGCGGACGGCTATGTTCGATACGGGCGTCACCCCGGGTAGTCATCGGCATCGCTGTACGTCTGTCTTCTTCGGAAATCTTCTCTTTCTGAGAAGGTTTCAATGTTGTGTCTGAAGCTCCTTCTAATCTGGTTACTCTGGTAGAAACCGCTTGATCAGTTTCTATTGGTTGATGCGTCGGAGTGCTTTCAGTTTGAGGCGCTAGATGGCGCTGCTCGTCCGACGGCTCGGTCCCTTCGGTTGTGGAAGGTGAACACGGCGGCAGCTCATGTCTGATGCCAGCTGGCTGATCCAACTCCACGGTCCATGCCTCCGGC